>JAJONR010010336.1:0-13349 GCA_029582245.1 Solanum etuberosum
AGACACGGCGCCTCGGTGTTCGGGGGTGGGGGGCCTCGAGGCACGGCGCCTTGGGGCTCGGGGGGTGGAGGGTGGGAGGGCCTCGAGGCACGGCGCCTCGGGGGGTGGGGGGGCCTCGAGCCACGGCGCCTCGGGTCTCGGGGGGTAGGGGGCCCTCGAGGCACGGCGCTTCGGGGCTCGGGGGGTGGGGGGCCCTCGAGGCACGGAGCGTTGGGGGTTGGATTTCAAACTATGATTTTGGGAATTCCTGGGCAGTTTGATTCATGCAAATTACCTCTTTTAATATCGTTAATCGATTATCGAATCACGGTTTTCCCAACCTCTAATCGCCTACGGTAATTGGCAGCCTAACTATATCGTTGAGCGGGGATAGAATGAACAAATTATAGAGCATTACTTTTTCATCCGGTCTATTAACCGAGCAAGGAAACGTATATAGCACATGGATCTGGCACACCGGAGCACCCAAAAAAATTTCTAAAAAAAATTATGAGGACTTCCGTAATGAGTTGAGGAACCACCACGTATACTCACACCATCTTTTTAACCCTTATTTTAGCATTTACAGGCCCTTTTTGGTGATTACCCAAAATCCTCGATTTTTCGTGAGTTATATATCCCATGGATTTGGCGCACCAGAGCACCTAAATTTTTTTCTCAAAAAACTTTATAAGGAGTTGGGGAACCACCACGTATAGTCACACTAATTTTAAACGCCTATTTCCGCATTTACAGGCAATTTTTTTAGGATTAGAAAAAATTCTCGATTTTTCATGTGTTATATAGCCTACGGATCTGTCACCTTAGAGGACCCAAAAAAATTTTCTCAAAAATCTTTATGAGGACCTCCGTAATGTGAGTTGGAGAACCATCATGTATACTCACACCATTTTTTTAATGCCTATTGCCGCATTACATGCCCTTTTTTTAGGAATTACTCAAAATCATCAATTTTTCATGTGTTATATAGCCCATGGATCTGGCGCCCCGGAGCACCCAAAAATTTTTTCTCAAAAAACTTGATGAGGACCTCCGTAATGAGTTGGGGAACCATCACATATACTCATATAATTTTTTTAACGCCTATTTCCACATTTACAGGCCTTTTTTAGGAAATTACCCAAATTTCTTGATTTTTAATGTGTTATATAGCCCATGGATTTGGCGCACCGGAGCATCGAATTTTTTTTCTCAAAAAATTTATGAGGACCTCCGTAATGAGTTGGGGAACCACCACGTATACTCCCACCTTTTTAATGCCTATTTCAGCATTTACAGGCCCTTTTTAAGGAATTACCCAAAATCCTCGATTTTTCGTGTGTTGTAAGCCCATGGATCTAGAACCCCGGAGCACATAAAAAATTTTCTCAAAAAACTTTATGAGGACCTCTGTAATGGGTTAGGGAACCACCACATATATTCACACCATTTTTTACGCCTATTTCGCATTTACAAGCCTTTTTTAAAAAATTACCTAAAATCCTCGATTTTTCATGTGTTATAGCCCATTGATTAGGCGCCCCAGAGCACCAAATTTTTTTTTTCAAAAAACTTTATGTGTACCTCCGTTATGAGTTGAGGAACCACCATGTATACTAACTCCATTTTTTAACGCCTATATCCGCATTTACAGGTCTTATTTTAGGAATTACCCAAATTTCTTAATTTTTCATGTTATAGCCCACAAATCTTGCGCCCCGGAGCACCCAATTTTTTTTCTCAGAACACTTTATGAGGACCTCCGTAATGAGTTAGGGAACCACCACGTATACTCACTCCATTTTTTAACGCCTATTTCCGCATTTATATGCTCTTTTTTAGGAATTACCTAAAATCGTCGATTTTTTCTGGCACCCCGGAGCACCCACAATTCTTTTCTCAAAAAACTTTATGAGGACCTTTGTAATGAGTTGGGGAACCACTACGTATATTCACACTAGTTTTTAACGCCTATTTCTGCATTTACAGACCCTTTTTTTTTAGAAATTACACAAATTCTTCGATATTTCATGTGTATAGCTCATGGATTTGGCGCCCTGGAGCACCCAAAAAAAATTATAAGAAAACTCTATGAGGACGTCTGTAGTGAGTTGAGGAGCCACCACATATAATCAAACCATTTTTTCAACGTCCATTTCCGCATTTACGGACCCTTTTTCAGGAAGTACCAAAATTTCTCCATTTTTCGTTTGTTATAGCCCATGGATCTGGCTCCCCGGTGCACCCAAATTTGATTTCTTAAAATACTTTATGAGGACCTCCGTAATTAGTTGGGGAAGCACCACGTATACTCACACTATTTATTTAACGCCTATTTCCACATTACAAACCATTTTTTAGGAATTACCAAAAATCCTTGATTTTTCGTGTGTTACATGGATCTTGCTCTCCGGTGCACCCAAATTTTTTTTCTCAAAATACTTTATGAGGACCTCCGTAATCAGTTGGGGAACCACCATGTATACTCACACAATTTTTTAACGCCTATTTCCGCATTTACAGCCCCTTTTTTTAGGAATTACCCAAAATAGTTGATTTTTTCGTGTGTTATAGCTCATGGATCTACCGCCCCAGACCACCCAAAAGTTTTTTCTCAAAAATATTTGTGAGGACCTCTGTAATGAGTTGAGAAACAACCACGTATACTCACACCTTTTTAACGCCTATTTCTGCATTTACAGATCCTTTTTAGGAATTACCCAAATTCCTCGATTTTTCGTGTGTTATAGCCCATGGATCTGGCGCCCCAAAGCCCCTAATTTTTTTTTCTCAAAAATCTTTGTGAGGACCTCAGTAATGAGTTGAGGAACAACCACGTATACTCACACCATTTTTGACGCCGATTTCCCCATTTACAGAGACTTTTTTAGGAATTACTCAAATTCCTCAATTTTTCGTGTGTTAGCCAAAGGATCTAGGGCTCTGGAGCACCCAAATATTTTTTCTCAAAAGACTTTGTGAGGACCTCAGTAATGAGTTGGTGAACCACCACGTATACTCACACCTTTTTTTAACGACTATTTCTGAATTTACAGGTCCTTTTTTAGGAATTACCCAAATTCCTCGATTTTTCGTGCGTTATAGCCCATGGATCAGGCACCCCGGAGCACCCAAAAAAAATTTCTCAAAAAACTTAATGAGGACCTCCGTAATGAGTTGGGGAACCACCAAGTATACTCACAATATTTTTTAATGCCTATTTCTGTATTTACAGGCCCCTTTTGAGTAATTACCCAAAATCCATGATTTTTCGTGTTTTATAGCCCATGGATATGGCACCCAGGAGCACCCAAACTTTTTTTCTCTAAAAATTTATGAGGACCTCCGTAATGAGTTGGGGAACTACCACGTATACTCACACCATTTTTAACGCCTAATTCTTCATTTACATGCCCTTTTATGAATTACCAAAAATTCTTAATTTTTCGTGTGTTATAGCCCATAAATCTGGAACCCCGGAGCGCCCAAAATGTTTTTTCTCAAAAACTTTATGAGGACCTCCCTTATGAGTTGGGGAACAACCAGTATACTCACACCATTTTTAATGCCTATTTCTGCATTTACAGACCCGTTTTAAGGAATTACCCAAAATCCTTGATTTTTCATTTGTTATAGCCTATGGATCTGGGGGCCCGGAGCACCCAAATTTTTTCCCGCAAAAACCTTTATGAGGACCTCCCGTATTGAGTTGAGGAACCACCACGTATACTCATACCATTTTTAACGCATATTTTCGTATTTACTGGCCTTTTAATAGGAATTACCCAAATTATTTGATTTTTCGTGTGTTATAGCCCATGGATCTGGCGCCCCAGAACACCGAAATATTTTTTCTCAAAAAACTTTTTGAGGACCTCCGTAATGAGTTGGTGAACCACCACGTATACTCACACTATTTTTAACGCCTATTTCTGCATTTACAGGCCCTTTTACGGAATTATCCAAAATTCTCGATTTTTCGTGTGTTAGAGCTCATTGATTTGGCACCCCGGAGCACCCAAATTTTTTTTCTCTAAAACCTTTATGAGGACCTCCGTAATGAGTTGGAGAACCACCACGTATACTCACACCATTTTTTAACGTCTATTTCTGCATTTACAGGCCCTTTTTTAGGAATTACCCAAAATTCTCGATTTTTCATGTGTTATAGCCCATGGATCTAGCACCAAGAGCTCCCAAGTTTATTTTTTGTCAAAAAACTTTATGAGGACCTCCGTAATGAGTTGGGGAACGACCACGTATGTTAACATTATTTTTAACGCCTATTTCCGCATTTACAGGTTCTTTTTCAGAAAATACCTGAAATCCTGGATTATTCGTGTGTTATAGCCCATGCATCTGTCACCCCGGAGCATCCAAAAGTTTTATATTAAAAAAAGTTATGAGGACCTCAGTATTGAGTTGAGGAACCACGACGTATACACGCCCTTTTTTAGGAATTACCTAAAATCCTTAATTTTTCTTGTGTTATAGCCCATGGATCTGGCGCACGTTGCACCCCAAATTTTTTTCACCAAAAACTTTATTAGGTCATCCGTAATGAGTTGGGGAACTACCATGATATTCAAACCATTTTTTATGCCTATTTCCGCATTTACAGGCCTTTTTTAGGAATTACCCAAATTTCTCAATTTTTCGTAGGTTATAGCCCATGGATCTGGCGCTGTGGAGCACCCAATATTTTTTTTCTCAAAAAACTTTATGAGGATCTACGTAATGAGTTGGGGAACCACTACGTATACTCACAATATTTTTTTAACGCCTATTTCTGCATTTATAGGCCTTTTTAGGAATTAACCAAAATCCTTAATTTTTTGTGTGTTATTGCCCATGAATTTGGGGCCCAAGAGCACACAAAATTATTTTTTTAAAAAAACTTTATGAGAACATTTGTAATGAGTTGGGGAACCACCACGTATACAAACACCATTTTTTAACGCCTATTTCTGCATTTACATACCTTTTTTAGGAATCACCCAAAATCCTCAATTTTTCGTGTGTTATATAGCCCATGGATCTGGCACCCTGGAGTACATAAATTTTTTTTCTCAAAAAACTTTATGAGGACCTTCGTAATGAGTAAGGGAACTACAATGTATACCCACACCATTTTTAACGCCTATTTTCGCATTTACAGGCCCATTTTTAGGAATTACTCTACTCTATTTTTCGTTTGTTATAGCCCATGGTTCTGGCGCCTCGGAACACCCAAATTATTTGTCTCAAAAAACTTTATGAGGACCTCCATACTGAGTTGGGGAACCACCACGTATACTTAAACCATTTTTAATGACTATTTCCGCATTTACAGGCCTTTTTTTAGAAATTAACCAAATTCCTCGATATTTCGAATGTTATAGCCCATGGATCTGGCGTTCTGGAGCACCCAAAAAGTTTTTCTCAAAAAACTTTATGAGGACCACCGTAATGAGTTAGGGAACCACCACATATACTCTCACCATTTGTTTAACATCTATTTCCGCATTTACATGCCTTTTTTCAAGAATTGTTCAAATTTCTCAATTTTTCATGTGTTATAGCCCATGGATCTGGCGCCGCAAAGCACCCAAATTTTTTCTCTCAAAAATACTTATGAGGACCTCCGTAATGAGTTGGGAAACCACCACGTATACTCACACCATTTTTTAACGCCTATTTCCGCATTTACAGGCCTTTTTTAAAGAATTGCCCAAATTTCTCAATTTTTTGTGCGTTATACCCCATGGATCTGGACCCCCGAAGAAACCAATTTTTTTTCTCAAAAAACATTATGAGGACCTCCGTAATGAGTTGGGAACCACCACGTATACTAAAACCACTTTTTTAACGCCTACATCTGCATTTACAGGCCCTTTTTAAGAATGGCCAAATTTCTCAATTTTTCGTGTGTTTAAGCTCATGGATCTGGCACCCCGGAGCAACCAAATTTTTTTCTCCAAAAACTTTATGAGGACCTCCAAATGAGTTGGGAACCACCACATATATTCACACCATTTTTTTAACACCTATTTCTGCATTTACTGGCCCTTTTTTTTTAGGAATTACCCAAAATTCTCGATTTTTCGTGTATTATAGCACATGGATCTGACAACCTAGAGCAGCCAATTTTTTTTTTCTCAAAAAACATTATGAGGACCTCCGTAATGAGTTGAAGAACCACAACGTATACTCACACCATTTTTTAACAACCATTTCCGCATTTACAGGCCCATTTTTAGGAATTACCCAAAATCCTCGATTTTTCATGTGTTATATATCCCATGGATCTGGCACCCCGGAGCACCTAAATTTTTTTTCTCAAAAAACTTAATTAGGACCTCTCTAATGAGTTGGGAAACCACCACGTAAACTCAAACCTTTTTTTGAACGCCTATATCCGCATTTAAAGACCTTTTTTGAGGAATTACCCAAAATCCTCGATTTTTCGTGTGTTATAGCCGTGGATCTGGCACCCCGGAGCACCAAAAAATTTCTTCTTAATTCTTTTTATGAGGACCTCTGTAATTAGTTGGGGAACCACTACGTATACTTACACCATTTTTTAACGCCTATTTCCACATTTATAGGCCCCTATTTAGGAATTACCCAAAATTTTCGATTTTTAGTGTGTTATAGCCCATGGATCTGGCGCCCTGGAGCACCAAAAATAAAAATCTCAAAAAACTTTCTAAAGACATTCGTAATGAGTTGGGGAATCACCACGTATACTCACACCAATTTTTAACGCCTATTTCTGTATTTACATGCCCTTTTTAGGAATTACCCAAAATTCTCCATTTTTCATGTGTTATAGCCCATGGATCTGGCGCTCCGGGGAAGCAAAATTTTTTTTCTTAAAAAAACTTTATGACCACCTTCGTATTGAGTTGGGGACCACCACGTATACTCATACCATTTTTAAAACCTATTTCCACATTTACAGGCCTTTTTTTAGTAATTACAAAAAATACTCGATTTTTTGTGTGTATAGCCCATTGATCTAGCGCAGCGAAGCACCCAAAAAAAATTTCTCCAAAAATTTATGAGGACTCTGTAATGAGTTGGGGAACCACCACGTATACTCAAACCATTTTTAACGCCTATTTTCGTATTTTCAGACCCCTTTTTTAGAAATTACCCAAAATCCTCTATTATTCGTGTGTTATATCCCATGGATCTGGCACCCCGGAGAACCCAAAATTGTTTTCTTAAAAAACTTTATGAGGACCTCTGTAATGAGTTGAGATACCACCACATATACTCACACCATTTTTAACGTCTATTTCTGCATTTACAAGCCCTCTTTTAGGAATTACCCAAAATCTTTAATTTTTCGTGTGTTAGCACATGGATTTAGCTCCCAGGAGCACTCAAATTTGTTTTCTCAAAAAACTTTATGAGGACCTCCATAATGAGTTGGGAACCACCACGTATACTCACACCATTTTTAACGCCTATTTCAGCATTTACAAGTCCTTTTTAGGAATTACCCAAATTCTTTGATTTTTTGGGTGTAATAGCCCATGGATCTGGCACCCCAGAGCACCTAAAAAAAATTTCTCAAAATTTTTTATGAGGATCTCCGTAACAAGTTGGGGAACCACCACGTATACTCACTCCATTTTTTTAACGCCTATTTCCACATTTACATGCCCTTTTTTAAGAGTTACCTAAAATCCTAGACTTTTCGTGTGCCCATCGATCTATCACCCTAGAGCAACCAAATTTTTTTCTCAAAAAACATTATTAGGACCTCCCTAATGATTAGGGGAACCACCACGTATACTCACATAATTTTTTTAATGCCTATTTCCGCATTTACAGGCCCTTTTTAGGAATTACCCAAAATCCTCAATTTTTTGTATGTTGGCGCCGCAGAACACCCAAAATTCTTTTCGAAAAATACTTTATGAGGACCTCCTTAATGAGTTGGGGAACAACCACATATACTCACACAATTTTTTTAACGCCTATTTCCACATTTACATGCAATTTTTTAGGAAATACCCAAATTTCTCGATTTTTCGTGTGTTATAGCCCATGGATCTGGCGCCACAGAGCAGCCAATTTTTTTCTCTAAAAACTTTATGAGCACCTCTGTAATGAGTTGTGGAACCACCACATATGCTAACATCATTTTTAACGCCTATTTCCGTATTTACAAGCTCTTTTTTAGGAAATACCCAAAATCCTCTATTTTCGTGTGTTATAGCCCATGCATCTATCACCCCGGAGCACCCAACAATTTTATCTCAAAAAACTTTATGAGAGCCTCCGTAATGAGTTGGGGAATCACCACGTATACTCACACCATTTTTTTTATGCCTATTTCCGCATTTACAGGCCCCTTTTTAGGAATTACCCAAAATTCTCGATTTTTCGTGTGTTATAGACAATGGATCTGGCGCCCAGAGCACCCCAAATTTTTTTCTCAAAAAATTTTATTACGACCTCTGTAATAAGTTGGGTAACTACCATGATACTCACACCATTTTTTGATGCCTATTTCCGCATTTACAGGACCTTTTTAGGAATTATCCAAATTTCTCAATTTTTTGTGTGTTATAGCCCATTGATTTGGTGCCGCGGAGCACCCAAATTTTTTTACTCAAAAAACTTTATGAGGACCTACGTAATGAGTTGGGGAACCACCACGTATACTCGCACCTCTTTTTTAACGCATATGTCTACATTTATAGGCCTTTTTTTAGGAATTAACAAAAATTCCTGATTTTTTGTGTGTTATAGCTCATGGATTTGGCGCCCAAGAGCACCCAAAATTATTTTCTCAAAAAACTTTATGAGGACCTTCGTAATGAGTTGGGGAACCACCACGTATACAAACACCATTTTTAACGCCTATTACTGCTTTTACAGGCCCTTTTTTAAGAATCATTCAAAATCCTCGATTTTTCATGTGTTATAGCCCATGGATCTGGCACCCCAGACCACAGAAAACATTTTCTCAAAAAACTTTATGAGGACCTTCTTAATGAGTTGGGGAACCACAACCTATACTCACACCATTTTTTAACGCATATTTCTGCATTTACAGGCCCATTTTTAAAAATTATTCTCCTCGATTTTTTGTAAGTTATAGCCCATGGATCTGGTGCCCCTGAGCACCCAAAATCTTTTTTCTCAAAAACCATTATGAGGACATTTGTAATGAGTTGGGGAACCACCACGTATACTAACACTATTTTTAACGCATATTTCCGCATTTACAGGCCTTTTTTTAGGAATTACCCAGAATCCTCGATTTTTCGTGTGTTATAGCCCATGGATCTGACACCCCGGAGCACTCAAATATTTTTCTCAAAAAACTTTATGAGGATTTCCGTAATGAGTTTGGGAACCACCACTTATACTCACACCATTTTTTTAACGCCTATTTCCGCATTTACAGGCTCTTTTTTTGGAATTACCCAAAATCAATGATTTTTCGTGTGTTATAGCCCATGGATATGGCGCCCTAGAGCACCAATTTTTTTCTCAAAAGACTTAATGAGGATCTCCGTAATGAGTTGGGGAACCACTACGTATACTCACACAATTTTTAACCCCTATTTTCCCATATACAGGCTCTTTTAGGAATTACCCAAATTCCTCGATTTTTCCTGTATTATAGCCCAATGATCAGACACCCCGAAGACCCTAGATTTTTTTTCTCAAAAAACTTTAGAGGACCTCCTTAATGAGTTGGAGAACCACCTCCTATACTCACACCATTTTTAACGCATATTTCCGCATTTGTAGGCCCTTTTTTAGGAATTACCCAAAATCCTCAATTTTTCGTGTGTTATTTTTGCCCATGGATCTGGAGCCCCTAAGCACCCACAAAATTTTTCTCAAAAAATATTATGAGGACCTCCGTAATGAGTTGGGGAACCACTATATATACTCACACCATTCTTTAACCCCTATTTCTGCATTTACAGGCCTTTTTTTAGAAATTAACCAAAATCCTCATTTTTTCGTGTGAGGACCTCCATAATGAGTTGGGGAACCACCACGTATACTCACACCATTTTTTAATGCCTATTTCCGCATTTATAGGCCCTTTTTTAGGAATTACCCAAAATCATTGATTTTTCGTGTGTTATAGCCCGTGGATCTGGCACCTAGAGAACCCCAAATTTTTTTCTCAAAACACTCTATGAGGACCTTCATATTTAACGCCTATATCTGTATTTACAGACAATTTTTTAGGAATTACCCAAAATCCTTAATTTTTCGTGTCTTATAGCCCATGGATCTGGCACCCTGGAGAACCCAAAAAAATTTCTCAAAATATATTATGAGGACCTCCGTAATGAGTTGTGGAACCACCACGTATACTCACACCATTTTTAACCCCTATTTCTGCATTTATAGGTCTTTTTCAAGAAGTACCCAAAATCCTCAATTTTGTCACCACCCAAGGGTACACCCTAGATGTAACATGGCGTACTTGACCCCGAAGGAGTTTCATACAAGCCCTTAGCATATCATAACATAAGATAATAGAAAAGTACGGAAATTTTAAAACTTTATCCATACAATCGAAGTCTTTATAAAAGCGGAAGTCTTACTATACTTTGTCTCAAATCATCTAAACTCAACTTGAATAAACTCTTGGGACACAGCCCATACAATAGTCCCAAACATAAAGAAAAGACATAAAGGAAATGATGGCTTTATCCTCGATGCTATGAGGACTCACCAAGTCTTCAACTCATTGCACCTTAGAAACCTATCCTCAAGAATGGACCTCAAATCACCGAACCCTACATTTGATTAGAATGTAGGGAAGAGTATGCGTTAGTACAAAATGTGCTAAATATGTTAGCTAGCACAACATCATAAGAGCATAACACAAGGGTTAGTCAACATGAGTCATATGGCATAGTCATAAGAGATACTTTATGAACCATAAACAATAAGCATAAGAGACAATAACAAATCATAAGCAAAGTCTCCAACATAGGCATCATATAAGCATTATCCAACCCTTAGTCCTTCATATCATAAGAGAACTACTTCTCAAGTAACCTTAAAACATACTTGTGCAATACATGAGTAAGACCCCACAATCCCATTCATGCTAAGTATCCCCTTTGGTTATCATATTCATACTCACCATCTTATGGTCATATCCTTAGCTTACTTCTCACAAACAAGAGAATCTTCACATAAGAGAACTTCATAAGTAACCTTCAAGTTATACTTGTGCAATGCATAGAGGAGATCCCATAATCCCACCTAGGCAAAGTACCACTTTTAGGCCATCATACCTCTTTATCATCTTTTAATATCATCATTAGCTTACTTCTCATAGACAGGGGAACATCCACCTTTAGTCACACATGCATTGGAAGGACCTTTCAAGCTACAATCCAAACTAAGCACACATCATAAGCATAAGTCATAAACATAGATCATCATATCATAAAAGGAACATATCATAACTACCCTCAAAGCATACTTGTGCCATGCATTAATAAGATCCCATAATCCTATCCATGCTAAGTAAAGCTCCTTGAATAACCATGATTTATAATTCATAATCATATTCTTGTTTTGGGAATTAGCCTCAACCGACATAGACCATGTGAGCTAACATGGAATCCGGTGTCTACCCCACACCGAAAAGGGGTTGACCTACTTGCCTAAGCTAGAACAATACTCTTAGCTTATGTGGATCCAATAGCTAAGTAACCTATGTGGGCACATAGTTATGGGATAAGGGGATTAATACTAGAAAACCCAACCTCAACTAGCGGAAGAGCATCCATCCCAAGAGATTACTACTAGGAAAACCCAACCTCAACTAATGGAAGATCTTCCATGGGGACACCCAACCTCTACTAACGGAAGAGCTCCCATGGGGACACCCAACCTCTACTAACGGAAGAGCTCCCATCTCATATCAATATCCACTCGGTGCTAAGCATAATTCCCATTAAGTTCATATTAAGTCTTGACTTAAGTTCATATTTATGGAAGAATGTCTTGACACTCAATCCATCATAACTCATACTATAGCTCATTAGATCATGCGTGAGAATAACATTTCACCTTCCATGTCTACATATAGATTCATTAGGTGAGACTAGTCTTCCAACCTTAGAATGATCATATTGTTAGGAAACTACTCACATCATATCGTATTCATGCATAAGTGTGTATATGAAGCTAACCTTTCAACAACACTACAACTAGGTCATGAGCATATTCACTTTACTCTCAAAGTGCTCTTAAGCATGTACTAATCTTGCATAAAACATGCATACTATCATATCTTGCCCTTTCAAGGACAAAGCTCATATCAAATCAATACATCTAGAATGACTACATTAGACAAGGATATAATCATAACCCAAGTAGTTCAATTACTACAAGCATATTCTCATACTTCACCTCCTTGAGGTTCAACACTTACTTTCAATCATCACAATTAGGGTTGAAGCACTAGACATGGAAGTTATCCTAACTCATGTGATTCTATTACTTCATACATTCAAACATTCATGAGGTAGATTAGGTGGGTAAAGTCCTTCCACAACAACTCTATCTAGTAATCTACCATTTTCATATAAGTTTCACCCTTAAAGCCTTAACATACATAATTCATCATTTTAGCTTTACTCTCAAAGCCCTAGTGATCAACATTCATGACTACAAGCCTTACTCTCAAAGCTTTACTTCTTACAATCATCATACAAATCTAGATCACAAGACATTCAAGTCACAAGCTTCATCTTTAAGCAATTCTAGTCATAATTCATCATAAAGGTTCAATCTTAAGCTTTACTAGGCATGATCAATCATATATACTTTAATCTAATTCAATTCATGTTTACATGTTTCTGTTCTTGAACAATTACTATACATGACATCAATTCTAGAAGATCAACTCTAAGTCTTCAATTTCACTTCACAAGGCATAAACCTACATTCTTAAATTTCATCAATTCGACTAGAGTTAACCATGGAAAACATATAATATCATCAATATATCATTATTCAATACTAAATAAATCATAAACAAGTACTATCCACTCAATTGGAATCATACTCAACACTACCCACAACATAGGAAGAAACCCTAGCCTAGATTGAGGGTTTTTCTTCACAATTGGGGGAAATCTAGGGGGATCTCGGGGGGTGGGGGGCTCGAGGAATGGTGCCTCGGGGATCGGCGGGTAGGGGGCCCTGAAGGCACGGCACCTCGGGGATAGGGAGTGGGGGGGAGGGGGGCTCAAGGCACGATGCCTCGGGGCTGGGGGGACTCAAGGCACGATGCCTCGGGGCTGGGGGGACTCAAGGCACGGCGCCTCGGGGCTCAAGGGTTGGGTGGGGGCCTCGAGGCACGGCGCCTAGGGGCT
>JAJONR010010337.1:0-10864 GCA_029582245.1 Solanum etuberosum
CCCCAGGCAATGGGGCGTCAGTACGAAATAATGTACAGAGTATGAAAGGCTATAGACTAAATGAGCAAGTATCATAATATACCAAAAGCAATCAGGTACGGAAATCAAAATTTAGATAAGCATGCTAACCCACTACTGAATCTAAAAATACAAATAAATGATCAAAAGACAACCTAACCAAGCCCCCATAAGCTCGGTAGGTACAAACAACACACCACCTACCTAGGCCCCCATAAGCCCAGAAGGTGCCAAATCAACCTACATACCCCTATCGGTAGCCCCTTGTCTTTGTAAGAAGTCACATAGCCCTTTTGACAATGATATAGCCCCGTTGGCAGCGCATATCCCTCTTAGGCAACATCATAGCTCTGTGGGCTGCACATAGCCCTCTTTTGCATCAACATAGCCCTGTAGGCAACACGTAGCCTTCTTTGGCGTTAAAGTAGCCCCGTAGGCAACACATAACACTCTTTGGCATCAATATAGCCCCGTGGGCAACACATAGCCCTTTTAGGCAGTAACATAGTCCTCTTAGACAACATCATAGCCCCCACAGGCAGTTCATAGCTCAACAACTAACAACAATATCCCCAAGGGCGACAACAAATAATTGAATAGGCTAAAGGCGAGCAATTTAGCTTTAAAAAATATATATGAATAGTCTCCAAGTAGTTCCTAACTTAGGTCGTTCTTAACAGATTATGAGTCCCTAAAATGAGGGTTTATAACCACTCAATCATCCAACCACTCACACTTACATCTACAAGATCACCAACATTAACTACCCTATTATATCACTCCCAAGCTCTAAAGAAACATGCCGAACGAAGGGAATAGCCTTAACATACCTTTTCCTTTATAATTTATGCTGAAAATACCCTGTCCGCACCACTACAACACTAAAAAAAAGTAAAATCAATCAGTAATTCAGGACAAGAATTACTACGATAATTCAACAATCGATACGGATTACTATCGTAAATTACTATTTAAGAGCTAAGGTATCCATAAACCGATAAAAGATGGTTTCTACCTTTCTTTACACGCCCAGAACACTTAAATAAAATTAAAACACCGAAAAAAACTCTGTTGCAAGAACCTCCACGGAGCTACACCGCTCAATTCACCATGAATACTATACCAAAACGACGAGCTCGCGACGTAGGGCAATTTTTGATAAGGAGCCAAGAAGAGATCATGAACACACAAGGATGATTTGAGGAGTAATTCTCTGATTTATGTGGGTTTCTTATGAGCTAGAATGAAGAAAAATGAAGAAGATCCTATCTTATAAGCTTCCACCGACTTAGGGACCCACCTCACGTGCTTGCTTGTGCAGTCTCGCAAAAAACGTGAATATCTCTCTATTCTGAAGTCGTATGAACAAACGGTTTGATGCGTTGGAAACTAGACTCGTAGACCTTCGATTTTATAGGTCGTAAGACCCATAACTATTTATAGATTGGGAGAAAACCTCTGAAACATTTGACCCAAATTTCAGAGAAATATTTAAAAAGGAACTTACGATCACTTTCGCCAACTTTAATTTTGCAACTTACCTAACTTAAAAACTTGAGATACAACCCTTGAACACTTAAAATATGACATACCACATCATTCTTAATTTATTGCTTACCCTCTTTATTTTTCCACGAAGGTACGAGTTAAATTAGAGTTTCAAAAAGTCGGGGTGTTACAATATTATTCACTCAAAATAATTTATAGTTGCGACGATGTCAAATTTTATTTATTTAAACATACCCAATTGCCTGAAGAAGATCTGAGTAGACATAGACATAATCAGTAAATGATCAAATGGTCATTCTATTGTTTTAGTTTCTCAATTACTTTTATCGGAAATGTAGTCAAACAGAGCGATTTTAATAACTATCAGAAATGACTAGTCTTCTAGTAGATGATTAAAGAAACAATGAGTTTAGAACTTTCCTTGTCACTTTTAATTATATCATTATCATAATATAATAAACTAAGACAAATTACGTAGATTTTGCAAAGCAAATTAATTGAACTTCAAAAAAGGAAAAAAATAAGTTTTGGTCTATGTAATATTTTCTTTCCATATTCCTACCACAACTTTGGAAAGTAATTAAAACCTAATACACTATAAAAGACCAAGCTAGCCTCATGTATTGAAATCATTCATTCATAGCTCTTTCCATTTTCTTTGCCATGTCTTCAGAAAAACTCATAACTCTCAAGACTAGCGATGGTGAGGAATTCAAACTCGATGAGGCTGTAGCTGTGAGGTCAGAAGTCATCAAGAACATAGTACAAGACGTGGATTGTACTTTTGATGCCATCCCTTTGTTTAATGTTGATGGCAAAAAAATGACCACAGTTGTTAAATATTGGAAGAAACATTCAGAGAAAGGTGTTCAGAAGATCAGTTAAAGAATTTTGATCAGGATTTCTTGAAGATGAGCCACTCAGAATTATTTGGAGTTGTCTTGGCTGCTAGATATCTTGATGATTAGCAGTTGAAGGAGGTAATAATCCAAGAATTTCTTGATAGGATCAGAGGGAAAACACTAGAGGAAATACGTGAAGTATTTGGTATCGTGAATGATTAACTCCATAGGAAGAGGAGGAGGTCCGTAGAGAGAATGCTTGGGCTTTTGAATGATTTTATAATATTTATGTTATTTACTTAGCTATATCCTATTTTTATTTTTATTTTATTTCTGTTAGTTCTATCTTATGTTGTTCCTTTTTGAAGAGATGTTGTTCGATTTTGATTGATTTATAAATTATGTTGGAAAGAAATTAAAGCTAGTTATATTATTGGAGTAAAAAATATTATCCTTTTAGATACATTATTCACTCAAATCTCCTCTAAATAGTCCTAAATTAATATATGATCAACTTTTGATGTTTTAATTCTTTTAATATATTGTATATTCACTAGAAATGACTAACTCACATTTGCGACAGATCAAATTTTAAATTTGAGGTTCGAAACATTTAAATGACAGATTTCAATGGACATCCGATTTAAATCTCCACTAAACAATCCTAAAATTTAGATTACATGATCTCCTCTCGGTATTTCTATTCTTTTAGATACGTTATTCACTCGAAATAATTCAGATTTTGACGATGTCAAATTTTATTATGTGAACTTACCCAAGTGCCCAGAGAAGATCCGAGTAGACATTGACATAATTAGTTAATGATCAAATGGTCATTTTATTGATTAGTGGCTGACCAAATAGAGATTCTCGATAATTAACTGTTAATTGAGTTATTTTCTATTAGAACATTTGACCAAATGGTCATACTATTTAATTATTCCATTTTACTATGACTAGTAATAACATATCATTTAAATAAAAATATAATTTTTTTAAATTTGAATTGCAAAATAATTTCTTTGTTGAAAGATAATAATATATTACTTTTAAGTTTCACCTCTAAATTATAAGACCTAGAGTAGTCTCTCCACTTATATCGTTCATGTTGGGGGGACAATTAACATACTGTAACGATCGGTTCCCGTCGTTATAGAAAAGCCAACGGAATTTTTTTTTTGGATCGAAAAACTTTTTTGTAGTACCTTGAAATTTCCCAATCTAGTCCAGATTTCGACGAAATCAGAGTTAGTAAGGTCTACGGAAATCTGGTAACAAACGGGAGATCAAAATTATGAATTTGATCATATGAGCATATAGCTAAGACGTTAACGAACCCGTACGACTTTATGAAATCGAATTCGGGCGAGTGAAACTCCCGAAAATGGTCTTAGCGTGTACGAGTATTTTCTGAGTGTCGTGGGGTGAAGGTGTGTTGTGAATTGGGGGTTTGGAACTCTTAATTTAGCTCTATGTTTCTGTGCAAGCCGCCAAGGCGGGTCCGTTGTAGTGGGGTAAGGACCGCTGTGACGGGGCAGACGCGACTTAAAGTCGGAAATAAACCCCAAAAATGTTTTATTCTGCAATTTTTGACTTTGAGAGCTAAGGAACGAACCCAGGTGTTTTCTTGACAGTTTTTCACCATTCTTGAGGCTAAAGGTAAGGTTTTTACTCCCCGAATCCATTTTTCGATCCGTAGAACTTAGTTTCTTGGGTAATTATCAATGGGGGAGGTTTTGATCTGATATTTATGGTGGAAGAAACCCTAAACTGGGTATGGGGATCAAGGGTTCGACCTAGGGTTACTTTAGTTGATTATAATTTGGGTATTTAGGTCTTGTTTATTGATCCTCGCATTATTATTAATGTTTGTAGCCAAGAACAAGCGGAAAGAATCCGGAAGGGGAAGAATCAAGTTTCTTAGGGGATTCAAGCTTTGTTCGAGGTAGGTGATTGTTGTGATTTCATGTTGTGTGATATATGTTTGTTCTTGCTTCATTATATTGCATGTATGTATGCAAATGTTGCATTATTGATCACACTAATCGTAAATGAGTATGAACGAATAACTATATGCCATGAATCACCTCTTAATTGTATGATTGTGAGAATGTACATTTGTGATTGTGATTGTGATTGTGGTATGTTGAATGGAGCGGGTGTCACGTTCCGACACACTAACTGGGATCGGATGTCACATACCGACATAAATATTTGGAACGGGTGTCACGATCCGACACACCAACTTGGAACGGGTGCCATGATCCGGTACACTAACTGTTTGGGTATGAGTTCCATGAGAGGACCAATGACTTGTTATATACATGCGTATTGTTGAGAAGGTGGAATTGTACATTGATCCTGAAATGATATTGATATTGTATATGTTCGGTGTATGCATGTTTATGATGTTGTAATGACTTGCTTATATTGCACTTAGTGGGATAGCCGTGTGATCCTACCAGTACACTGTGGTTGTGTACTAATACTACACTTGCTCTTTCTTTGTTGAGTACATGGCATCTTCAAGCGGCTACTAACATACCTCGTTTAGAAGATCAGTGATCGTCATCGAATTCAAGGGTGAGCCAGTTCTTCTGGGCTGCCTTGAGTTCTCTTTCTGTTTAGTCCATCTTATTCGGACTTAGACTAGTTCATTAGATATTCCTATGTTTAGCATGGGTTGTACCCATTTCTTTAGACTATGGTTCTTTGTTAGAGTTTTGGTACATTGACTTTCAGGTTCTAGGGAATAATTTTCGCAATATTTTTTTAGTCGTTGTTAGATCTTTTGGAGTTTATGGAAACTTTATTTGACTCTTGCATTTAAACCTGCTTCCGTATCTTTAAATGTGTAGATTCATGGTTAGTTGGGTTGTAGTAATGGTTCTCCCATCGGAGGGTTAGTGTGGGTGCCAATCACGATAGTCTGGGTCGTGACAATACAAAACAATAATATGATAAAGGTTACTTCCATCGTCTCATATTAAATGTTAGACTCTTCTCTTTACATGTTTTTTTTTAAAAAAATAATCATAAATAAGAAAGTTAGTTACTTAGTTTTATTAATTTACCCTTCACGAAACTTGCTTGAAACTTTACAAACTTATTTACCCTTTAAAAAAGAATTAATTATCTGAGTAAAATGGGGGAAATGTAATTAGTTTATCTTAATAAATAATTTAGGACAAGTATTTTTAATAATGTGGACAACTATATGGAACCGGGGGACTAGGGGAATACTAGATTAATTAATTATTTTAGTTTTTCAATTACTTTTGTTAGAAATGTAGTTAAACAGGACGATTTTAACAACTATCAGAAATTACTGGTCTTCTAGTAGATGATTAAAGAAATAGTGAGTTTTGAACTTTTCTTGTAACTTTCAATTATATTATTATCCTGATTATCTAAGAGTCTGTTTGTCATCGCTCCTAAAAATACATTATTTTTAAAAGTGCTTTTTTAAAATGACTTTTCAGAGAAGTGACTTTGAAAAAAAAAAACAATTTGTGTTTGACTAATTTATTTGAAAAGTGTTTTTCATAAGAAAATTCCGTTTGACTGATCTTTTTTAAAAAGTGTTTTTGAGAATCAAATTAAAGAAAAGGACAATTATTAATGTACTTCTAATATTAAAATTATTTTATAGAGAGAAACTATTTTTAAAAAATTAATCAATTTTTTTTATTAAATTAAAATGTTTAAATTTCAATCAGTTATACTTTTTTTGGAAGGCTGAAATCTTTAATTGTTATTTTTTTTTTATAATCTTGTAAAAATATTATTGTTAACTCTTTTCTAATTCCGCGTAATAATACGTAAAATAATAATATATAAATGTAAAATAAATTATAAAATTTATTATATAAAAAAAAATTAAATGAAATTTAATCAAACTTATGAAATATGTTAATTAATTATGAAGAAATATATTGTTAAATATGCATATATGAAAAAGATATTTTAGTCTTTAGAAAAATAATTTTTTGTTTGTGCTTCTGCTTTTAAAAAAAAAACAGAAATCTTTTAGCTTCTTCCCAACAACAGAAAAATTGCTTCTGCTTCCATTTAAAATCAATTTTACTAATTTGCCAAACACTTATTTTTTCAATAAAAATGTTTTCGTTTTCTTCAAAATAAGTGTTTTTGGCCTCCCAACACCAATGACAAACAGACTCAAGACAAATTATGTAGATTTTGCAAAGCAAATTTATTAAACTTCAAAAAAGGAAAAATAATAAGTTTTGGTCTATGTAATATTTTGATTTCCAAGTTCCTATTACAACTTTGGAAAGTAATTAAAACCTAATACACTATAAAAGATCAAGCTAGCCTCATGTATTGAAATCATTACTTCATAGTTCTTTGTATTTTATTTTTTCATGTCTTTAGAAAAGCTCATAACTCTCAAGACTAGCGATGGTGAGGAATTCAAACTCGATGAGGTTGTAGCTGTGAGGTCAGAAGTCATCAAGAACATAGTACAAGACATGGATTGTACTTTTAATGTCATCCCCTTATCTAATGTTGATGGCAAAACAATGACCAAAGTGGTTAAATATTGGAAGAAACATTCGGAGGAAGGTGTTTCAAAAGATCAGTTAAAGAATTTTGATCAGGATTTCTTGTAAGCAGTTGAAAGAGGTAATAATCCAAGAATTTGTTGATAGGATCACAGGGAAAACACCAGAGGAAATACGTGAAGTTAGGGGCGGACCCACATGGAGTCCGCCGGGTGCTCGAGCACCCATTAAGCTCGTCTCAAAATATATATATCTATGTAGAAATTAAGAGATATTTGTATAAAATTAACATAGAGCACTCAATGAACAAATGTTCTGATTGGTTCATTGGCTCTTAGGTGGGTGCTTAAGGCTCTTTTAGTGTTGTTGAGTCTGAGTTCGAATCTATTATACTCCAGAAGAAGAGAAGGAGGTCCGTAGAGAGAATGCTTGGGCTTTTGAATGATTTTATAATATTTCTATTATTTCCTTAGCTATATCCTATTTTTATTTTAATTTTATTTCTGTTAGTTCTATCTTCCGCGGGTCCTTTTTAAAGAAATGTTGTTCGGTTTTGATTGATTATAAATGATGTTGGCAAAAAAATTAAAGCTAATTATATTATTTGAGAAAACATATATTATCCTTTTAGATACATTATTCACTCAAATTTCTTCTAAATAGTCCTAAATTATATATATGAGCAACTTTTGATGTTTCAATTCTTTTATATATTGTATATTCACTAGAAATGACTAATTCACATTTGCGACAGATCAAATTTTAAATTTGAGATTCAAAACTTTTTAATGACAGATTTCAATGGATACCAAATTTAAATCTCCACTAAACAATCCTAAAATTTAGATTACATGATCTCCTCTCGGTATTTCTATTCTTTTAGATACATTATTCACTCGAAATAATTCGTGTGTATGGCGATTCAAATTTTATTATTATTATTTATTATGTGGCCTCTTCTTATTAGATAAATTAAATCTCAAACCATTTAATTTTCCTCTATCCACTCCAACCCATTCAAGTGCCCCATAACCCAACAAAAAAACCCATGGATAAGTCCTCATTCTTTCTCCTCTTTCTTCTTCTTCCTCTTTTTTTTTAAAGCTCTTTTTGAGCATTTTTCTCTTTTTTACTGACACCCTTTTGTTCTTTGTGTGCATTTCTTTGAGTTGTGCATTAAATTGTTGTCTAGTTACATAAGTATTGTGGTTTTTGATTTTGGGGTTCTAGCGATACCTCTGTTTACTGGTGTAAAAATCTGTTCTTTTTCTTTTCAACAGGAATTCCAAGAATTCATTTGCTTTTCTTGAGATTTTCAGATGATTGTTTCTTGATTTAAGTATTTTTCTCAAAATGGTGTTGGCTGATTTGAGCATTTAACACTCATTTAAGACTTCCAAAATCAATACCCCAACTTGAATCTTTCAACTTCAAGTTAGTATTGCATTGAAATCTTATCATTTGATTGATATTAGTGTTGAAATTGTTGAATAAGAAAAAGGGCTATCGGGGTTTTGGCTAGAAAATTTGGTCAGAATGATAAAATAACATATTTCATACTATGTTATTTTATCTTTTTGAACATTTTTACCTTTTTAACTTTAATACATTTTAATTAAAAAATGAAAAAAGGATCAGTTTACTTTTAAATAAAAAAAATATTATAAATTTTTTAAATTTCTAGCCAAATTCTGATCATTTAGCATTACCCGCTAGCTATTAGGAAGAAGAAAGAGCTATTAGGATTAAACGGAGAAAGAATGAGCGATCAATCCACGAGTCTTTTAATTGGATTATGGGGCACTGGAATGGGTCGGAGCGGGTAGAGGGAAATTAAATGGTTTGAGATTTAATTTATTCAATAAAAAAATATCACATAATAAATAATAATAATAATAATATTTTTTTTAGAAAAGGGTGTTAGTTTTAAGGATAGAAATAGATTAAAAAGATGGACCGAGGGGTATTTTTAGCTTAATAGGTGAATGAGAGATGTATTTAAACTTTTTCAAATACTCCAATGATATTTTTGGCCCTTTTCAGATTACTTTTAAATTTCCCTCAAAATTATAAGATCTAGAATAGTTTCTCCACTTAGATTGTTCATATTATGAGGACAGTTAACATACAAATAAAATAATATGACGAACCGTTTCATATTAAATATTAGACTTTTCTCATTACAGGCCTTTTAAAAAAATATAAAAAAATTAATTTTACTAATTTATCCTTTAAGAAATTTGTTCCGAACTTTACAAACTTGTTTACCCTTTCTAAAATAATTAAAATGGGAGAATTGTTCCTTAAATTTTCCACTTTCTGTCTTTTTCACTCCCCAATTTCTTCTCTCCGCTTTTACCGTAAGTTCCCTATATCTCCTCCTCTTTGATTTCCTTCATGCTTTTACTTGTGTTTTCTATTCAATTTGCTTCAGCTTGATTTTAATTTGTATGTTTCTTCAATTACTTTGAAACCAGGTTTTTCTGGAGTTGCAAATAGTATGTCAGTTAACTTGTTTGATATTTTCGTTTCTGAATGCACAATTCATTTGTCTTGCTATCTCTTTTCCTACTATCAAAATTGTTACTTATGTTCATGGCTTATCAAAGATTTAACTAACAATTTGATTGTTTGGTTTTGACTTTGACACTGAGTTTAAGAAAATAAAGAGATTTTTGAATGTTGTGGGATCTTGTGGTTATGTGGGAAGTTCCAAAAAGGAACTTGAAACTAAATAGGAAAATAACACAAACAAATAGAAATGGAGGGGTACAGGTTTTTGTTAATTTTTCATCTTGTGCGAGTTACAGTCTCATTATTGGATAAAGCTTAAAATTTAAGATGTGGCTTTATTCGTCTTACTGGAAAGGTTAAGATTAAGAGTTATTGGAATTTTAGTGCATGGGAAAATTGTGATTTCTTTTAAGTCATGTGAAAACTCTTTATCAGCAGCACCACTTTCTGGCTTGTATATTCTTGAATTTCATTTTCCTTGGAAAGTTGGCAAGAATGTTTATCATTTGCTTATTCCTTGCAGAGGAAACCATTTCACTCGCAAGCAGCTCCAACTTACTAATCTAACAAGGTTAAGGGTTATTTTACTCGTTGTATGGCTTCCTCAGCGGTTGGGGCACAACCATCATTCTCAACACTAGCAATATCAACCAACGAACCTGTTGTTTCAGTTGACTGGCTCCATGCCAACATCAGAGACCCCGACTTAAAGGTTTCTGTTCATTTCTATTTACCAACACATTTGCACGTGTTTTCTTTCTCTTCCAATTTTTTAGGTGGGGTGTGTGGTGCTGGTTGTATTATGTAAGGCATCTGTCAAATAGTACTGAGATGTTGCTTCTTTTTCCTATTCTTCTAAAGGTGTTAGATGCATCTTGGTACATGCCAGATGAGCAGAGAAATCCACTCCAGGAGTATCAGGTGCTGATTCCTAAGAAATTCTTTTTTGAATTGCACTGCTTTATCTTGAATCACTGATTGCTTTCTAGTAAATATGTTCACAGATAAGCAATTTTCATTTTCTCAGTCACATTTATGGTAATTTTGTTCAACAGTCACTTTCTTTCTGTTTTTCTGGTAGAATTTTCTAACTTTGACTTGAGCAGGTCGCTTGCATTCCTGGAGCACTATTCTTTGATATAGACGGAATAACGGATCGAACTACAAATGTGAGATATCTTCCCTGCTAAATTATTTCTCCTCTGGAAAGAGTGATTTTGCTTGACATAATCGTTGCAAATTACTAAACCTTCTATGGTTTCAGTTTCTCTTCTACTGTACCATTTTTTGTTTCATTTTTGTCCCATATATGTTTCTACCTATACTGTAATAGATGCTTCAGCTAGCCATCCTGCATGCTTTTGAGATAGATTTCATCACCTTTTATGATATAAAAGCTTTGTTGATTTATCAGTTGCCACATATGTTGCCGTCCGAAGAAGCATTTGCAGCTGC
>JAJONR010010338.1:0-13263 GCA_029582245.1 Solanum etuberosum
TCCCAAAATATAACTAGCTCATATGTTTAAAAACATAACTCTTTCTGTGGTTTGAGATAATTACTCAAAAACTAGCCCAAAGGCTCTCTAGGAAATCAGTGTTTCCTCTCTTGCTTAATTGTGAAAGCATTTACTCTTTACTGAAAAACTATCTCAAAGGCTCTGTTGGAAATCGGTATTTCCTTTCTTGTTTAAATGTGAAAACATTTACTCTTTAGGAATACATAGTCCCCATATACTCTTTTGAAGAAATGAACTTCACTCTTTACTCTTTACTCAACTCGAAACTCAAGTCTTAAAACAAGTTTAAAGCATTTGTAAAAGACTTTTGAAAAGACTCTAGGAACTTCCTTAAAACAAGTTTAAAGCATTTGTAAATGACTTTTGAAAAGACTCTAGGAACTTCTCTAGACTTGGCTCTTAACTTTCCTTGAATTTGAATTTATGAATTCAAGGTTATGATTCATGTTTATGGATGATATCATTTTATTTAGATGTACCTTAGAAATAAACTAGAAAACATAGGTACGTTTCAAGGGAACTCAAACGGAAAGAAGTGGGAAAGGGTAGAAGACATGGCGACCCTGGCGTACTGAGTGGCGCCGGGCGCCAAACCCATAACTACAGAGTCTGGGTTGGGGCACACTAAGTGGTGTGGCGCCCTAGAGCCCAAACTACAGACTCTATCTTGGGGCGCGGCGCCACATGCCCCTACCCAGAAAATTCCTGATTTTTCTTGCTCGTTTTTCAACTCTAAACTGTCTAGATTCGATTGGTTTCTTCCCCTAAACACTTAGATTCGAATACACAACCAAAGTATACAAGAATCTACTCAAAAATAACCTTAGATCTCATGCAATTAACTCTAGAACACCTCCAAAACTCAACAATCAAGATTCAAACGAAACTTTCAACAAAATTCATCAAGAACTCATAAACTCTTCTTTCAAGAACATAAGTACGCTGAATTTAAATCATGATTGGCGCGTGGGTGAACGAACCCAACGCTATGTGATCTCACATACCTCGTAGGGATTAACCCTTGGCGAAATCCGAAAGGGAAACTCAAGAACGCGACGAACTTTGGCTCTTTCTCCTCTTTTCTCCTCTTTTCTTTTTTCTCAAAACCCTTGCGTAATTTTGTGAAGCGTAAACTGACCCAAATCAGTTTTGACCCCAATTAAATTACTAAAAATGAATTTAATTAATTGGGTAATGAAAGACCAAAATACCCTTCTAAAATCGGGGTAACTTTCCTTATTCCGATAGCCCTACTTCAAACGGAGATATCTCCCTCATACAAACTCGAAAACTAGAAAACTTGGTGGCGTTGGAAAGATAATTCAAAGAACTTTAATTTTATATCTTGTAGCCCACCTAACTCATTTTGTGCTGTGATTTATGGTCGTTTGAAGTTAATCTAAAACTCATACTTAACTTGACAAATTTTCCAAATTTGATTATTTTCAAAAAAAATGGTCTTTCTAATTCTAGTTATTTCAAATAACGGGGTGTTACAAGGGCGAGACAGAATCTCAACCCTGTCTCCCCTATTTTTTTTCCCTAGTCACACAGATTGACCCCGAATCATGCCTGGGCTAATCCCTGTAATTCAATCAGTACTCAGTAATAGAACATAAGCTATAACCACCTAGCATTTAAATATTAGCTGTGAAGAACAGAAAAAATGAGCATCCATGTGCTTACAAAAATGTGGGGAAAAATAAAAGAGAAAAATGAAATATTGTTCATTACATGCCAAAAAGTGGTGAAAACCAAATGAGGGTCCCTGGAATGGGAAGTACCTCATCGGTGTCCAAGAGTGGCACCCCCCGCCCGCTTGCACATCGCTGTCACCAGTCCAGGAAGGAAGAATGCCTTCTTGTTGCCCCGGTAGAACATCTTCCACTAAGAAATGATCTATGTGCCCACGTTTAGTCCGATCCCCTGTATAGCACAAGCCACTACTAGAGTCCGCGGGAAGGTCACGTCGGTACGGTTGCCCGACGGGCGGATCCTTCGGGAAACCAAGTGCAGCCACCTCTTGGCATCCGGTGACCAGTGAGAACTGGTGATGCCCTCCGGTCCCAGCACGCAGGCGCAATCAGTGTATACTTCAGCCAGCCCAAATCCATCTCCCGCAGTTTGGCCTCTTACTCCGTGTTGGGGACCTCTGGCACCTCAAGCACCTCGTTGATAAAATGAGTGCTCAGAGGGATGTCAACTCCCCGGATTTAGATGGTAGGGTGAGGGTCATCCCAACGAACGGTGGGAAGGATGGCGTAGAACTCCCTCACTCAGCCGGAGCGCGCAGCAGGGGAGCCTCTGTAAGTGGACCCCATCCAAACTCCATCAGTCGGGCATGGAAAACAGGCGCCTTCTCCTCTAGGCCCAGCAAGTGAAAACCCCTCTCACAACAGAACTTGGTGTTCCGGTGATCGTGATACCTTTCCCGGCTTGCAGCATCAGGAAATCGGATAAAAGGAGAATTTTCCTCGTTAACTTCAGCCATAGTAGACAAGCCTACAAAATTTATGAAATGTTCACGTTAGAACTCCATGGGGTTAGGCAATATCTGGCTAAGGGGAAAAAGAAAATTTATATTATTAAAGTGGCAAGAGGCCACTGTTTCCCCAGGTCCCGCCAGAGCGGCCACGATCATGCCACAGTGGGATGAAGAAGGTCGCTACAGCGGGATGGAGGCTGCCAGAGCGACCTTTATCTGGGACGAACTTCAGGCACGATCATGACGCCCCTTCTCCCCAAAAACCTCATTTTTAACAGATTTTCAGCAGATCAGAGTTTATAAAGTATCTTAGTACCTAATATGCAATTAGTCTAGCAAAATAACCCCTAAATGGTGTCCGAATCTGAGTTTTACCCCAAGAAACTAGTCAACTACCCCCACCCATTTTAGAACCATTTCAACCGTAATTTCACGAAATCCTTACGCTCAGAACGTTGTGGAGACATTGTGAACGTAAGGGAAGTCTCCATGCTCTATTTTTCTAACAAATCAATCAACCTGTATTCAAAATTTTGAAAAACTAACCCAAGGCCTTTCTAATCAATCGTTTAACGTCATGCAATCGTAGTTAAGTAAGTATTGAAGTAAATAGCGTGAGGAACAGAAACCTTACCTTAGAATTGACATTCGGAGTGGAGCGGTTCAGAGAGTTTTGGGAGGATTTGAGTGAGAAAAGAAGGAAATGGGGAAACCATTCCCTTTTACTGCTTCCGATCTCCTGCTACGGCGGGAGAGTCCGTCTCAGCGGCCCCGCTCCTATGGGAACCTGTCGCTCTAGCGGGATCAGGCCAAGCAGTTGGGCGCGTCTCTTTCCTCCGTGTGTTGCCTCATTTCCCTAACCAATCCCTGGAGTAGAGAACCCTTTCTTGCTTAAAACTTGGAAACCACTATCCTTCGTGGTTTCAAAACGGACCGATTCGTTAGTTTAGAAGTACTCTAAAAAAGGACTCGTGTTTATCCCTTTGCTAGTCGTTCGGGGACGAACGAGGGGTAAATTGGTATCTATTGTAACGACCCGAACCTTCGTTATTTAGGAAAGGAAAAACATTGAGAAAACTGGGCCCACCATCCCGCCAGAGCGGGATAGATGCCGCTATGGCGGCGATGCTCTAGCGGGGCAGTTAGCGCCAGAGCGGGATGGTCGGGACAGAACTTAAATAACGCAAAGTTTTATTTTCTCCTTTTTCCCAAAACACCAAAAAGAGGCGAGGACCACCCCAGAAACCCTCAAAAGGTTTCTCTAGGCTTGGGAAGGAAGGAGAAAGAGATTTCTAGTAAAAGGATGTCGATAGCTTGTGGAATTCTGGTCAAAGTCCACTGTCTCATCGTCCAGAAGCCAGTATCGGAGCTACAATCCCTCTGCGACTGCTTTACGCCCAAGTAGGCTAGGTTTATTAATTGAGTAGTCTTAAATTCATGTTCACTGCGTAGTATATTTTTAATTGATGGTAGAATTCATGCGTAGGCCTTCATGCACTGAAAAAGGGATGGTTGTACCTGTATTCCTAGTTGTTACGTAAGATGTGTACCGTAGGGGGAAGCCCCGTCCTGTGAACTAGGGGTAGGTGATGATTCGATTTCTTATTTATGTGATACATGCTGGATAGTGGCTTCATTGTATGCATATGTGTATGTGAATAAAAGATTATGAATCAAACTCGGTGAAACGTCTAAGTATGTATAATTACATGCCATGAACCTGTTGCGAACTTAATCTAATGAATGATTATGTATGAACAACTACATGCCATGTACCTAATACTTGATTATATGACTATGAGTAATGCCATTATGGGTGTGATTGTGATTGTGGTTGTGCTGACTGGATCGGGTGTCACATTTCGACACATACATTGGAGCGGGTGTCACGTTCCAACACATACATTGGATCGGGTGTCACGTTCCGACACATACATTGGATCGGGTGTCACGTTCTGACACAAACATTAGATCGGGTGTCGCATTCCGATACACTAACACTTTGGGTATGGGTTCCATGAAAGAACCAGTTGTGATTATTATGTTCATATCTACTTGTCACTGATGTGGGGAATTAGTATGGTGCTCCTGAATTATAATTGAATTATGAATTCTGTATATATGTGTTGACTATGTCGTGTTTACTTGTTATATATCTCGTTACTGAATGAACTATGAATGGTCAGGCCCAATCAGGATGTGGTATGGTAAGTGGAGACCGAGGGTCCAGGTGTTACCATGTGTTACTTGAGAGAGGTTGTCGGTGTTCTTAAAAGTTGAGAAGTGGGGTGGTGCTATTTCATGATATTAAGTAGCTAGGTATTACCTTGGAAGGGTATTCTTATTGAAACGGTTGCCAAGCCTGGACAGAATGTACTATGGGGTCAAGGGTTGAGTGGTGATGTGGAAAAAGTAAGGTTCTGTAGTGAGTGGTTGGCCGGGTTGGTAGTGGCTACATCTGTAAACTCCTCTAAGAGATAGAATGGTTAAGCTATGATCAAGAACGGAGTGAGTAAGGGGTTAGAGTCAAGTGTACTAGTATATGTTAAATTAACCGGGAATGGTAAGGGCAGGATGATATACAAGTGGAGGAATGAACGGTCTTAGTTCATGTTTCCTTCTAGTCGCTTTCTTATATTATGCGGTGGGTATCGGGTTGACCGATGATGCCTACCAGTACGTGTGGTTTGTATTGATACTACTCTTGCTATGCCTTTTTGGCATAGTCTGGTTGCACAGTCAGTGATGTTTCATAGGTGAAGAGAAAGACAATCTCCAACAGCTTCTATTGTTCCTTTCATGTGGTGGAAGCTGTGTCTTTTGTTATTGTGTTTCATATCTTGTGATCTTAGAAGCTCTTGTATATGTTTAGACTAGATCCCTAGAGGAGTTAATTACTTTACAAGTTAACTCGAGTTGTTTAAAATTCTTTATTTTATAAAACTCTACATGAATCTCCTTCTATCTTAGTTTTCTTAATCTTCCGCATGTTTTTAACAGTTTGGGAATCAAGAGTTCTCCTACTTAGGTGTTAGAGTAGGTGCCGCACGGCCCGATTGGTTGGGTCGTGACACTTTGAGAGCGTCCGCCGCTTGAGATTTTTCTTTCAACAAATAGATAAATCCATAACGTGAAAAATCATCGATAAAGGTGATAAAATATGTTTCTCCATTAAAGGATGGAACATCAAAGGGTCCACAAATATCAGTGTGTATAATTTCAAGAAGCTGAGTGGTCCTTGTGGCACCTTTCTTGGTATGCTTGGTTTGCTTTCCTTTAATGCAGTCCAAACATAAATCAAGATCAGTAAAATTCAAATTCGGAATAATCTCATTCTTTACTAATCTTTTTAATCTTTCTGTGGATACATGACCCAAATGTCTATGTCACAAATAAGCAGAACTTTCATTTAGTTATAGTGTCGTTCCTTTCTGCAGAAATGACACACATCAACATTGAGTTCCTTATGAGCATCCTGTGGAACTTTAACAGGTTCTTTCTTCTTCTTAAACTTGTTGGGCTTCACTTTGAGTCTTTTACCAGCTCTTTGACCCATGACGTTAATGGAATGACCTCCTTGTTTCTTAAGTTTTGACTCTTCTTAAGTAAGCATACTAGACAATTCACTAACATCCCACTTATTCTTAATAGTGTTATAGTTAATTTGGAATTGTCCATACTCAAGAGGCAATGAGTTCAGAATAAACTGAACCAAGAAGGTGTCATGCACTTTCATCCCCAAGGTCCGAAATCTTGCTGCAATGTTAGTCATCCCGATGATATGATTTTTCATACTATGCAACCCATCAAATTACATGGTCGTGAGTATAGTCATTAGTGTACCAGCGAGAGACTTATCAGCAGAACGAAAATGTTCTTCCACAAACTTCAGGTATTCCCTGGCACTTTCTGTTTGTGGAATAGTACTCTTAATGTTGTTAGCAACAGTCATTCGCATGAACATAAGGCTCAATCTGTTAGAGAGCTCCCATGATTTATGAAAAGACTTCTCATCCTCACTGCTCTTATCAATAATGGCAGTAGGTTTGTCATTCAGCAGAGCCAAGTCAAAATCCATCACACCTAAGTGGAACTGGACTTGTTCATGTCATTCAGAGAAGTTCAATCCATTGAACACAGTAACAAACGAAGCATATGAATGAAGAGGAATAACGACAAAATAGATATACATGCTCACAAATCAGAAAATAATGTGAATTGAATAAAACGATAAAAGTATATCGTAATTCTCCTTTGGATAGATACTACGACAGACTATCATAATTTAAAAGTCATTTTTATCTTTAATAGGTAATTAAATATTTTTAACCAAACATATACGACATCTTTGGGTATACAATATATGTTTGATTGAAAATATTAGTTTACCTCATAATGTTCACTATTCGTAAAATGATTCATTCACCTTTGGGCAAATCTTAAGTTCTACCAATAGTGAAGGTCAATTTATCTATTTATTTTCAATATAGGCATTTCATTGACTTTCATAGTTTACCTCATAATGTTCACTATTCGTAGAATGATTGATTCACCTTTGGGTAAATCTTAAGTTCTAGCAATAGTGAAAGTAAATTTATCTATATATTTTCAATAAAGGCATTTAATTGACTTTTGTCATACCCCGAGCCTATACCCTGGACGTAACTGACACTCGAGAGCCATTGCTCGCCCCAAGCAAACCCTTGGCCTAGCTCAACTCGCAGCGGAAGTCTTACTTAACAATAAAGGAACCTCAAATGTACAAATTTACTCAAAGTCTCAAGATAAATAACTTAGAATATTTAAAGTATTCAACTAGCCATAAAAGACGACTCAAGTCTTAAACATTAACAATAAAAAGGATAAGACTTCTCAAATACTATTGTCTATGAAGCCTCTAAAATAGTGCGATGGAAGTCGCGACAAGACCCACGACATCCTAACAAAACGGAAAAGTAAATGATAATCCTCCAAAAGCAAGGAGGCTCACCAAGCTAACTGGAACTGCAAGTGGTATCAACGGTGCACCTGTTGATGACCCTAAATACCTGTATCTGCATCATAAAAAGATGCAGGCCAAATGGCATCAGTACATTGAATGTACGAGCATGCAAGGGAAACTCTAAAGCACAGACATAAGCTTGAAATGATAAAAAGGAAGAACATACTCACCTCATCTCAACTCAACTCAACTCAAGGATACTCAACTCGAGGATACTCAAAGATACTCAACTCAGAAATGCTCAACTTAATTCAATATGAAAGCAACAATAAAGATGCAGTATAAAGAAAGATTTTAAAACAGTAGATAATAACTCAATGAATTTAAGAATAAAATAATAAACTATTTTAATCTTATTTGGGAGATTCTCTGACCGACAACCATCACTATGAGCTATGTGATGATACAACGTCTCACCCACGCCGCTAGAACTGTCTTATACCTTGTCAGAGTAGAAGACATCCTCAACTAAGTGGATCCACTAAGATATTCTTAAAAGAAATAAGGAATCATCTAAAAAGTATGATATTTTACCCATGTTGGCATACATGGTTTATGAGAACTTTGAGTTGTCTGAACTAGTCCCCATATCGGTGCTCAATACTACTCCCAATAATATAACTCATGCTCATATGTTTAAAAACATTTCCTCATCCTCAAACTTTGAGATTATTACTCAAAAGGTTCTCTTAAAAGATACTATGCTCAAAAACTCCTCATGAACTCATTTGGAAATCAAGGTTTCCTCTCATTTTTAATTGTAAAACATTTACACTCGGGAATACTTAGTTCCCATATATTCATTTTGAAAACATGAACTCAACTCTCCTCATCCTCATACTCAAGTACTCAAGTCTTAAAACAAGTTATAAAAGTTTGTAAAAGACTCATCAAAGTGACTCAAAAGACTTTACTAGAACTTTACTCTTAATCCTTTCTTGAATTTGAAGTGAGAATTAAAGAGTTATGATTTGGATAAATAGGATTTCTCAGTGATTATATGATGTTTGGATTAGTGTAATTAGGAATAGAGCGAATGTACGTTTTAAAAGAACTCAGGACGAACGATGGAAAAAGGGCAGGGCCAGACGACCCTGGCGCACTGAGTGGCGTGGGGCGCCAGCCCCTAAACTTCAGAACGCCATTTCTGGTGCAATGCAGGCGCGGCGCGTCAGCCACCCTGGCACTTCGCACCACCACTTCTCCAGAATGTTCTGACAAATTTTTCTTCTCGATTTTTGGCCCTACTTCACCTAGAATCGATTGATTTCTTCCAAACTCTCTTAGATTCGTATACCCAACATAAGTAAATGAAAATATACTCAAATATCCTCAAGAACAACGCTCAAAATCAAACCCTCGCCTCATGAACTCATCAAACTCCATTAATAACGAATGAAGAACAAAACTTCAAGAATCTCAATACACGGATTTCATGGACAAATTTGATAAAGAAACTCATGATTGACGTGAGGGTGAACGAACCCATCACTATGAAAGCTTACATATCTCGAAAGGATCGAATCCTTGGCGAAATTCCTCAAAGATCGCAAGAATCTTGAATGAACTCTTGAACTTCTCCTTTTTCTCCTCTTGAACTTCTCTCTAAAACCCTAAGCGTGTTTAGGAATTGTGAAAACTGATCTAAATCAGTTAGAACCCTAAAATATTACTAAAAATGAGTTAGGCTAGTGGGGGTAAGAAAAAGACCAAAATACCACTCCTTAATTTGGATGGATTTCCTTAACTGGACAGGCTGTACTCAAACGGGCATATCTCCCTCATCTGAACTCTTAATTTAGCAAACTTGGTGGCGTTGGAAAGAGGACTCAAAGATCTTTCAGTTGATATATTATGGGCTACCTAACTCATCATGTACTGATAGTTATGGTCGTTTGAAGTTGACCCAAAACTCATAATTTATGAGTAACTTGTACAAATTTCGAATTTAGCCCTTTCCAATTTCGTTTTTTCTAAAATTTTCTCTTTCTAAGACCGAGGTGTTACAACTTTCATAGTTTACCTCATAATTTTCACTATTCGTAGAATGATTGATTCACCTTTGGGCAAATCTTAAGTTCTAGCAATAGTGAAAGTCAATTTATCTATTTATTTTCAATATAGGAATTTCATTGACTTTCATAGTTTACCTCATAATGTTCACTATTCGTAGAATGATTGGTTCACCTTTGTATAAATCTTAAGTTCTAGGATTAGTGAAAGTCAATTTATCTATTTAGTTTTCAATATAGGCATTTAATTAACCTTCATAGACAAATGACAATTTCATGAATGCATATTTTTCTTAACCGTACTAGTTTGACCACTTTGGTGACTAACAAACTATATAAATACACATGCACACATAATATCATAAATTTTTGTGCATGTGAATAATTTTATACATTTTAGTTTGACTACTTTGGTGACTAACAAACTATAGAAACATAATACATGCATCAAGTGATCGTAAATATTATATGTGTAGACGTTAATTTCTCTAGTTTGGCCACTTTGATGACTAACAAACTATATAAATACAAAGCACACATAATATCATAAAATTTTGTGTATGTGAATAATTTTATACATTTTAGTTTGACCACTTTGGTGACTAACAAACTATAGAAACATAATGCATGCATCAAGTGATCATTTATATTATATGTGTAGACGTTAATTTCTCTAGTTTGGTCACTTTGGTGACTAACAAACTATATTGCACTAAGTACACACATTATTTATTGCTTAGTATAACAATTACTTTAATTTATTTCACAATCTAAAATAAAACATACTTATTAAATTATGGGAAGATTAAGATTTTTCAGAATTTGTGCAATCTAAAACAAAATATAATTATTTATTTATTTAGGGGTGGTGGGCAGTGACTACTCTTTATTACCCTACCAAGGCTAATGTGGTTATATAATTTATGAAGATTATCCGTTCAAACAATCCATGCTCTGATGCCACATGTAAGATTAAATACTTTAATACACATAAGGATCTTCAACATGATAATCTTACATAGAGATAGTTAGGGGTACATACCTGATGCGGAAGACATCATCACAGAGAAAAGCGAAAGCGTTAGTCATAAATTGGTTTCTACCTCCTTGCCCTAGCAAATTCTACAATGTGTGGTTCATTCAGGAAATTCTACAATTCTACAATATATGATCGCATAATTTTACATATAGAAGGAGTAAAAGATTATTCAACTTAAACTTGACAGAACATAAAAAATATGATCGCATAAAATTTACATAGAATGAGCAAAAAAATTCAATGTATACCTGTTGGGTTTTTTTTCTATGCAATGGTGAGGGTTTGACATATTCTTGATGTCTTTATAAAAGATTGCTTAATGAGCCAAATTTGATATAAATTGATTATCAGATTTAATTAAAAAATGAAGAAAAACAAAGAGTTTGACAACATTTACAAGGCCATAAATTGTTGATAAATGAAGGAAAATAAAGAGGTTGGTAACATTTAATTTGTGACGTTTGTATTCCAAGGAAATTAAAATATTAGTATTTAATAATCAATTTGATATTTGATCATATATTGATTTATTGTAGAAACAAAATTGTAATCCAATTTTGATGGCTGGAGCCTCCTACTTTTAAAATGAATATATATATATATATATATATATATTATAAGCAATTCTTTGGAACAAGTCTTTCACTAATTTATCTTTAGTTATTTTTTAATTCTAAAAATATTCTTTCCAAAATAAAACACCAACTTTTTCTTTACTAATTTGCATTGGTCGTTCTTTATTTAAAAAAATAATTAATTTTGATATATAATTTTTGAAAAATATTTAAGGTATTTTAGTCATTTAGCAGTACAACAACTTCTCTATGTTTTTTTGTCAAATACATCAATTGTTTATTATTAGCAGTTTAATCACATCTATCTAGACTTGTAACATTTTATTTATAAAATTAATTTCCACACTTACACCTACATGTTGTTAGATTATAATTGGTCAATTCCAATGAGATTTTAATATCATTTTAAAGTCGAATGATCTACACTAGTTGGTCTACACGTCGTCCTGCCTGGTTGATCAAAATAAAAAAATGTGATAGTAAATTATTTTAACTATAATAAAATAGTGTAACACTTTAAATGTAATAGGTAAATTGAAAAAACTAATTAAGATCTTGAGTACTAAATAAACTCTTATAGTTTGGCGTTGTTGAAAAATTTATGTCTACAAATTTTCATATAAAAAAAGGTTTATTATTAAAGAGAATAAACGTGTAAACTAAATATCCTATTGAAAAAATATGATCTATAACTACATTTAAAGATATATATTTACTACTTTACTTTTTCTATCTTTAAGGCTAATTAGGAACAACTATTGATTCCACAATATTTTTTTCAATAGAGTTGGACAAGGGGCTGGTTTTTACTAAAAATCAATAAAAAAAAATATTTGTTCAGGCTCTAGCAAGCCCAAAAGAGCAGAAACATATAGAATGGAAAACACAAAAAAAAAAAAGGGCCAGGATAAAATAGCCCGGTCCAAAAAAGAAAAGACCTATTGCTGTATGGACTACTATATTACTAGGGTTTCTAATAGGGGGTTCGACATTTTTTTTCTCAACTTCCTCTCTCTATTGAATAAGTCGATGGTGATGAGGTTCCACAATATCAGTCTGTTCATGTTCTTCTTTGGGTGATCAACACTCATGGCCCTCTTTGGTGTACGTCGTAGTTTCTAAGCTTGTAGAAGTAAGATTTGTTTCCTTCTCTTCTTAACTAATTTTCATATTTATAACCCTGAATTAAATGGTGCATCTGTCCATTCTTTTTTCCTATCTAGATGTTTAGTTCGGTGGATAAGATTGTTGTGTATCTCTAGGAGTCTACAGAGGGTTGTCATCTTGGGTGCCTGTTTAGCTCTATGTTAGTGTTTCTCTTACTTCTTTGTTTGATCTGAGTCTACTATTTTTATTTGATGGATCTGTATTTTTTCAGCTTGATTCAAGTCTATTTTCTTTTTAATTGATAGATCTGTGTTTTTCAGCTTATTTTGAGTCTAGTTTCTTTTTAATTGATGGATCTGTATTTTTAAGCTTGATGTGAGTCTAGTTTCTTTTTAATTGATGGATCTGTATTTTTTCAACTTGATTTAAGTCTAGTTTCTTTTTAATTGATGGATCTCTGTTTTTCGGCTTGATTTGAGTGTAGTTTCTTTTTAATTGATCGATCTGTATTTTTTTCAGCTTGATTTGAGTCTAGTGTCTTTTTAAGTGATGGATCTGTATTTTTTTCAGCTTGATTTGAGTCTAGTTTCTTTTTACTTGATGGATCTGTGTTTTCCAGCTTGATTTGAGTCTAGTTTCTTTTTAATTGATGGATCTGTATTTTTCAGCTTGATTTGGGTTTAGTTTTTTTTAATTGATGGACATATATTTTTCAGCTTGATTTGAGTCTAGTTTCTTTTTAATTGATGGATCTATATTTTCTCAGCTTGATTTGAGTCTAGTTTCTTTTTAATTGATAAATCTATATTTTTCAGCGTGATTCGAGTCTAGTTTCTTTTTAATTCATAGATATGTGCTTTTCAACTTGATTTGAGTTTACTTTTATTTAATTGATGGATATATATTTTTCAGTTTGATTTGAGTCTAGTTTCTTTTTAATTGATGGATCTGTGTTTTTTCAGCTTGATTTGAGTCTAGTTTCTTTTTAATTGATGGATCTATGTTTTTCAACTTGATTTGAG
>JAJONR010010339.1:0-14646 GCA_029582245.1 Solanum etuberosum
CCCCCCCCCCCCCCCGTGTTTAAGACAACAAAGTTAAAAGATATTCTTATATATTATATACATCCTTAAATTAAAAATCTTCTTTATTTTTTAAAATTTGATATCAAATTAAAATTAGACAAATCTATATCTATCTTATTATCTATTTATATCTATACTACCCTAAAAATATGAACTACCTAACTGAAGTGTTAAATTATTATAATGCTTTCGCTACCCCCCCCCCCCAAACGTAAAACACAAAATTTAGTATATCTTATATATTATATATTGTATTATATTATATTTATATTATATTATATTATACTATATTAGAAACAGACACCTTCTCACATTGAAAGGTTGTGACATTTCCAATGTGTTATAACTTTTTTGATTAGTTGTGACCCTATCGAAGGGTTATAACTTTTCTAAAAGGTTGTGACTTTTCCTAAAGGTTGTGACTTTTCCGAAGGGTTGTGACTATTCCAAAGAGTTCTTACTTTTCCGATGAGTCATGAGTTTTTTGAAGGGTTGTGACTTTTCTAAAGGGTTGTAACTTTTTTTTTCTATAAGACACAATAAACATTTTTTGATACACTACCCTTTATTGGCTATAAAAAGAGTGGTTTCCTCACATTTTTAAACTATATTTTTTAATGTTTTCTATTCTTATTGTTCTTCTTCTTAAAACAACCAATTTAGTACATTTTCTATATTTTATATTATATTTATTTATATCATATTATATTAAAAGAATGTTTCTTCACATTGAATGCTTACGACTTTTTCAAAGATTTGTGGCTTTTTCGATGAGTTGTGACCTTTTCGAAGGATTGTGAGTTTTCTAAAGGGTTGTGACTTTTGTAAAAAGGCACAATAAAAACATTCTCATAATACCCTTTGTTGACTGTAAATGGAGGAGTTTTCTAATATTTAACTACGATTTTTCTATGTTTTCTATTCTTCTCTTCTTAAAAACTCAAGTGTGATTTACAGACGTTGAGAATCTCAAAGTTAAATGGAATTTTAAGTAATGCATTAAAGGGGAGGGAGGAGAAAATATATATTTAAGAGGTGTAACTAGGAGATGTTAAGAGTGATATTTTTATTTTACATATTACGATTAAATTTAAAATGAGAAGAAATTTTAAAAAAAGGAAAAAGATAAATTTAATTGGAGGTCATAGAAAGGGGTCAGATCACCTTATCTATATGTAGCTTTATATTATAAATAGTTATAGGTATTTTTTGGATGTTGATTTGACGACTTTCATTAGTTATCAAAAGAAATTTTACATCCACTATTCATAGGAACTTGTACTTTATCATTTCATTTATAGTTGTTTATTTAATTTTTTTATTTAATAATATTAACATTATTTTTAAAAATAGTGTAGTACATGATTTGATATTCACGTGCAACACACGTGCATCACAGCTAGTATATATATATATATATATATATATATATATATATATATATATATATTTATATATTTATTGCCCTTATACCTCAAATAATAAAGAATATCAATAGATTAGTCAAAAATTTACCTATAATCAAGGGGAAAATGGAGTGGAGTCAAGGAAGGACAAATTGACACTGTTAGGGATTTTTTCTTGCACAAACAATGAAGCCTAGAAAATGTATTTTGAGAAATAAGGGGGGAAATTATGCTCCTTTTTTTTGAAGACTACTATGTATGACTCTCTGACTTCACACATAGTACTCTGTTTGTATACATTCTACACTTCTATCTTTGATGGGATATATAGAGTCTAACTTTGCTTACATTTTAGGCTCCTATATTTGACTAGATATATATACAATTAATCCTTCTTTGACTAGATAATAGATATGTTATTGTTGTAATATTATTAATGGTTGCGTACATTTTACACTCCTATCTTTGACTGAATATATATAAATTTTACCCTTCTTTAACCTTTGACTAGACATGTTATTTTTATAGTATGATTAATGGTCTTTTCCCATTCAATATCAAGAAATTCTTTTTATTTATTTTGTTTTTTACCTCTAATTATTAAATATTTATGTATTTTTTTCCAGTATTACTATATAGATAACACTTATTTGGGATGGTCAAAATAATAATAATAATTAGTATTGAATTCACGAAATATAACAAAATAATTTTGTACTGTTACTTTTATGATTTTATTACATGTCATCAATGCTATTGCAAATGTTATATCTTTTCTCTTCTTCTTTCTTCAAATAATATCTTAAATATTGAAATTATGAAGTTAAAAAAAATGAAAAGATAGTAGGGACTTTGATCCCATCAATGACTATACATTTATTTGATATTTTCTTTGTTTCATTTCGTTTCTTTTTCTACTTATATAAATAACATTATAAACAACTTACATCAAGAAACAAGTAAAATTTAGAGGAAGAAAAAAATAAAACTTGCAGTATCTTTAGTTCCCATGCTCATTATTTTATACTAGTTTAGTGTACGTGCTTTGCACGAGTGTATTACGTCAATAAATAAAGACATAAACCTTTGATTTTTTGGCTACATTCGGTGAAAACATGTTTGTTTTGTCAAGTTTTTCGATCAGAAATTTCAACTGAAAGAAAAACATGAGAAATTATCAAAAGAGGAGAATCATTGTCAATCGTTAAGCATGTGTATAATTCATATATAATCTTTAAAGCTATTAACTAAAAGAAATAAAGAAAGACAAAAAATATCATGATGGTGGATACAAGGAGATGATCTGAATTAAAATCAAAACAAAAAAAAATTAAAAATGTAGAAAACATAGAAGAAGTCGATGCCATCACCAACAAGGTGGAAGTTCAACTAGCCAACCAACTGAGTTACTAGGATTCCCTAGACTTAAATTAATTTTAAAGATCCTGAATAGATATAATTATTAAGTAATTTTTACTTGTAAGAATAATATAAAGGACATCAACTTCTCAAGTGTTCTACTGGATATCAATAAATTTTTAATGCATGAGAGAAAAAAATATTTAACACCCGTACAATATCCGTAGGTGGAACGACTTATGAAATTTGAGTTGGAGCATTAATTTATACTTAGATTGATTGAAAAATAACTTAAGCATATAAAAAAATATATTTATTGATAAGAAAAAACCTTAGAACACTTACTATATATTTGAAGACTCGTTAATTTTATTGTGTTTTCCCCATAAGAGGTTTCTTGTATGATCAATCAACAAAATCAATCATCATCATCATTAATCATCATTTGTAATTATCACCAATCATTATTACTTTCACTAATCACTATCGATAATTATTATCATTATATATAGCTAATCGTCATCATCATTCACAACCACCATTAGGTATCAATATTATTCCACTACTAATTATCAACTACCACCACCAACCACCATAACTAATCACTACTGCCAACAACTATACCATATACTATCCATAACCAATATCAACAGTCAACACCATCCCAAATCAACACACACAATCAACATCGTTAGTCATCACTACTATCAATTGTCATATAAATTTTTAAAAATATTTTATTGATATAATGTTAGATCAATTTAGTATTTTATTTGAATATTATATTGATTATTTTTAAACAAAAACTATTTTTAATATATTTAGATGTTGAAAACAATCAGTCTTAATTATTTACAGTAAAAAGTTTTACAATAAAAATAGAGTACAAGACTTCTTATAATCTTTTTGTATATTTTATGAACAAAAACTATTAAATTGAATCCTAATTATAGGTAACCAAAATTATTTTCTTTTCAAAGATTATTTACTTAGTCAGACATTTTTCATGATTTTCATCTCAATAATTCAATATTAATTTTTTGTACTACTAAATGCTATTTACCTTACTTAAGTATGTAACACCTCGGTCTTAGAAAGATCTAAATCTAGAAAGAACTAAATTTGAAGGAGCTAAATTGAGATTTAATTCAAGTTAATCTTAAACTGTAAGTTCTTGTAACGACCTTTTCCCGTCGTTATGGAAAATCCAATGGGGAAAGAAATTCGGCCAGAAAACTTTTGAGTAGTGACTTGGAAATTTCTAGCCTAGGCCAGAATTGGATGAAATTTGGGTTAGGTGAGGTCTAGGTAAATATTATAATAAACGGGGGGGTATAATTTGGAATTTGATCACATGAGTGGATAGCCAAGACGTTATGGAGCCTGTACGGCTTTACGAAATCGAATTCGGGCGAGTAGAACTCCCGAAACTGATCTTGGCGTGAAGGGGTAGTTTTTGAACGTCAAGGGTTGAAGGTGTGTTGCGAAATGAGAGCTTGCAACTCAAATTCTGACTTTCTGTCTCCGTGCAAGCCGCCAGGGCGGGGTTTGTTCCGCCAGGGCGGGGCCGCTGTGGCGGGACAGTCGCGACATAAATCAGGGAAAAACCCCAAAATCGTTATTTTCTGCAAAATTTCATTCTTGAGAGCTAAAAGACGACCCAGGGTGATTTCTTGACAGATTCCCACGATTTCTCACGCTAAAGGTAAAATTATTACTCCCCTAATCCGTAATTCGATTCTTAGAACTTAGAAGCTTGGGTAATGATCATTGGGGAGGGTTTTGGCTTGAAGTTAATGGGGGAAAAAAACCCTAATTGAAAATTAGGATCTTGGGTTTGGCTTTGGATTGATAGTTTGATTATTATTTGGGTAAATTAGGTCTTGTTTATTGATCCTTGCGTTAATTACTTGTTTTTAGACCAAGAGCAAGCGGAAAGATTCTGGAAAGGGAAGGCTCAAGTGTCTTAGGAGGATTCAAGCTTGGTTTCAAGGTAGGTGATGGTTTGATTTCCCGTTTGTGTGATATATGCTGGTTAATTGCTTCATGGTATGCATGTGTGTATGTGAATCGGGAAATATGAACCGAATCTAATGAAATGTTTATGTATGAATAAATACATGCCATGAACCTAATACTTGATTGTGTGACTATAAGTAATGTTTATTATGGGTGTGATTGTGATTGTGGTTGAGCTGATTGGATCAGGTGTCACGTTCCGACACATATATTGGATCGGGTGTCACGTTTCGACATATATATTGGATCGAATGTCATGTTCTGACACATATATTGGTTAGGGTGTCACGTTCCGACGCACGTATATTCGGTCGGCTGTCACGTTCCGACACACTAATAGTTTGGGTGTGGGTTCCATGAGAAGACCACTGTGATTATTACATTCATGTCTATTTCTCATTGATATTGGGAAACTGCATGTTTCTCCTGAATGATAATTGATCTATGTATTCTGTATATGTGTATTTACTGTGTTGTAATTGCTTGCCTATGTTTCGCTTACTGGAGTAGCCGCGTGATCCTACCAGTGCATTGGGGTTATGTACTGATACTGCACTTGCTCGTTCTTTGTTGAATACAGGGCATCTTTAAGCGTCTACTGATAGACCTCAGCTAGGAGATCACTGATTGAGACCGGATTCAAGGGTGAGCCAGTTCTTCCAGGCTGCCATGGGTCCTCTATTGTTTAGTCTATTCTTTTCGGACTCAAACTATTTAGTTAGACTTCGCTTATGTTAGTTTTGGGGGTTGTACCCCATTTTCTCAGACTTGTTGGTTAACAGAGTTTTGGTACAATGACTTTCAGTTCTAGGGGTTAAATTTCTGCGATAATTGTTTGTTGGACCTTCGGAGTTTATGGGAACTCCGTATTTATTTAGTCATTTAAACCTTCTTCCATATCTTTAAATGTGCTTAGTTTTTGGTAAGTTGCTTAGTCGGGTTGTAGTAATTGTTCTTCCACCGGAGGGTTAGTGTGGGTGCCAATCACGATGGTCTGGGTCATGACAAAGTTTGTATCAGAGCCTTACGTTCGTTGATCTCATTGTACCAAAACAAGTCTAGTAGAGTCTTGCGGAACGGTACAGAGACGTCTGTACTTTTCTTCGAGAGGCTATAGGACTTTAGGAAAACTCATTTCTTTCTTTCTTTCGTGCTATTACTTGAATCCAATTGGTATCTAGGTGATACAAATAAGTATCTTTCCTCTTTCACTCTATGGTCAAAACTAGAGCAACAGAAGTGGTAACACCAACACTAGAAAGAGAGGATGCGTCCTTACAAATAAGCATGTTTCCCCGATTCAATGTGGGCATGTAATGATTAGCGACAAACATGAGGTTTTTATTATGTTTTTAAGGTTGAAACCTTCATTCTTCATGGGTATTGAATCTGAAGATTGTCATGAGCTACTTCATAAGATGGATAAGATAGAGTGATTTGGTGTTGAGTGTATGATATACTAGTTCAAAGGAGACGCCAAAATGTGGTGGTGGTCTCATGTTGAGTGCCGACTAGAAAATGCACTACTCATGACTTAGGAAATATTTTATAGCTTTCTTTATAAAGAAGTATATACCCTAAACCTTGAGGGATAGGAGGAGAGATGAGTTCCTGAATATAGAGCAACATAATATATTTATTGCAGCCTATAAGGCCAAATTTTGTGTTTCATCCAAATATGGTACTCCACTTTGCTTCAGTCAAAAAGAGCAAATTCGTTGCTTTATGAAGGGATTAAGGTCAGATTTGCAGATTCAAGCTTATAGGGGCTGCTTCAGCAAAATCTTCTGAGGAAGTGGTTGATTTTGTGACGGAGGTAGAAGGGGGTGAAGTCGGAAGACTTTGCCAAGGTGACAACATTCAAGAAGTTTTATAAGGGATGGCTAGATAATGAACACCATTACTTTGGAAAATGCAGATAGTATTGTTGTCATAACATGTATTGGTTGCTTAGTAAATGATGAAATTATGTTGCGATAATTGAGGTTAGAATCTCTACTACGATTTCCTAGATTGAATGTATATCAAAGAGGGTCATGATACGACTTCTCCAATAGCAGTGATGCTTACTTGGTTAAATTATTAAGTGTGTTACAATCGTAGAAAACCTGGACATATGAGGAGAGATTGTCTCCATCCGCGCATGTCTGACCTTGTGCCGCAGTAGACTAGAGCAGTGGTACCCGCGGGCAGCAGTAATAAGGGCAGAGGATGTCCTCAAGGTGGGAGCGGAGGGAATCAGCGAGGCCGTGGAGGCCGGGGAAATGGTAATGCAGGTAGAGGAGCAACACAGCCAAGCAAGGAGGTTTCCCTTCAAGATGATAGGGCTCAGTTTTATGCCTTTTCGGGCAAGACCGAGGATGAGGCGTCTGATGCAGTGATCATATATGCTATTTGTAACGACCCATTTGATCGTTTTGAGTACTAGAGCTTTTTATTTCATAAAATACTTTCGATAGATTCTAAAGGGGTATTTTGGACTATTTGTAACTACAATTATAGAATTAATGAGATAGTTTTAATAATTTATTTAGTTGGTGGTTAAAGTGTAGGTGTATAGGTAGAGGTGTTCGCTCCGCTGGTTTCGTAACCAATGGCTTGAACTTTTAAACATTAATTTTTTTTATCTTATCATAAATTATATTTTGATATATTGAGATAGATAATTAAATATTAGGTGTCTCGTATTATTTAAATTCCATTAAAGTTATGCTAATTGGAAGAATTTAGATTTACCCTTAGGCTTGAACTTTACGAAATTGGTTATAGTTTTGAGTGCCTATAGACTTGGTAACTTACAAATTATGCACATATACTTGATAGATTGGAAAGGTTCAGAGGCATTGAGGAAAGGAAAAGTATTGGAGAAGTATCTTGCTTGACTTCGGTTCTTCGGTGGAGGTAGGTTATGGTTTATTCTATTTGATAGATAGACTCTTGATAGTGATTGATATGCATTGGGTGATATTGTGAATTTTTCTATGTACTTGGTTGTTGTGATCTGGATAATTCGTATGTTGTTGAGATTGGTCTGAAATCCCAAGACCGTGAATCCATAATCTTGAACTTGTTCTATTAAAGTGATGCCTTGAATATAAGAAGGCTTAATGAAATATTGTTAAGGAAGTGGAAAGATAAATAAAAATGAAAAATGAATTAACTATATATTTGGATCGGGTGTCACGTTCCGATACGGTATTAGTGGATCGGGTGTCACGTTCCGACACGGTAATATTAAAAGAAAACATATTAAACAAGTTAATATACTCAATCTCAAGAACATTATTCCCAAAAGCGCTTGGTGTGGAAGCATGAGTCCTCATGTATATTCTTGATATTGTTGATTGATTACGTACTTACTTTAGTATTTTTGTCACTGGTTCATGTTGTTTGTTGTTTGCCACCTGCTAAGTGTCATAGTTGATTTTATACTATTACTTATTGCATGTTAGTTTCTATTTTGAGTTGGCCAATGATACCTACTCAGTACATGTTGCCCTGTACTGGCCCCTACTTGTGTTTTCTTCATTTTCTTTTGTGGAGTTTAGCAAGTGTACCATCGACTTCAACTCGCCCTCAGCTCTAGCCAGTCTCCAGCACATCAGATTTTAGGATGAGCTATTCCTTCTAGCTCGTGTTGGATTCTCTCTGTCATGGCATGATGTCCTTAAATTTCAGACATAGACCATTGTATTTACTTATTTTTGGTGTCTTTAATACTCTTAGACTTGGTATTTTGAGAATAGATGTCTTTGATGGGATGACTTTCAGGTTTTGGGGATAATATATAATAGACTTTAGAGGTTTATTTGATTGGTTACTTTAATAAGTTTTGAGCTTCCGCATTATCGTTGTTTTTCGTAGTTGAACAATTAATATAATTTGGGGTTGAATTCGTTGGTTCGCTCACTTAGGAGGTTAAGTGTGGGTGTCACTCATGACTAGTATTGGGTCGTGACAAAGTTGGTATCAAAGCTTTAGGATTGATGATCTCATCACACAAGGACAAGTCTAGTAGAGTCTTGCGGAATGGTACAAGGACACATTTACTTTTCTTTAAGAGGCTATAGGACCTTAGGAAAACTCTTTTTTTTTTCTTTCTTTTGTGCTATTACTTTAATCCAATTGGTATCTAGGTGATGCAAATTGGTATCTGGCCTTCTTTACTCTATTTCGCAGATGGTCAGAACTAGAGCAAAAGCTGTGGCAACACCCACACCAGCAAGACACGGTGCGCCTGAGCCAACCAATGAGGCTGCATCTCGCGGGGAGCAGTTGCGAGAGGCCATGGTAGAGGTCGCGGGAGAAGGTCCATTAGAGAAAGAGGAAAAACACCTGGTCCAGCTAGGGATAGAGCGGTGACCCCTACACCGACTGATGAGGTAGCGAGAAAGGGTGATGAGGGGGAAGATGACCATATTCAGGATAAGGAAGCACCACCCCAGTCTACTCCAGAGATGATTAATCAGGTTCTCACTTTTCTCAGCGGGTTATCTGATCAGGGCCAGGCACCCCATCATTTTCTTCACCAGCACCTCAGGTTCAGGGAGTACAACATGCAGCTGTTATGGCTCCCCGCATGAGTGCGTCCTTGGAAACAGGCATGTTTCCCCGATTGACTACAGGACCTATAATGACTAGTGACCAGCATGATCTCTTTATTAAGTTCTTAAAGTTGAAACGTTTAGTCTTCAAGGGTACTGAATCTGAAGATGCTTATGATTTTCAGGTTGATTGTCGTGAGATGTTACATAGGATGGACATAGTGGAGCGATTCGGTGTTGAGTTTGTGACCTACCAGTTTCAGGGGGATGCCAAAATGTGGTGGCGGTCTCATGTTGAGTGTCGACCACCAAAGGCATCACCTATTACTTCAGTAGCATTTTCTAGCTTCTTTATGGAGAAGTATATACCCCAAACTTTGAGGGACAGGATGAGAGATGAGTTCCTGAACATAGAGCAAGGAAAGATGTCTGTTGCAGCTTATTAGGCCAAATTTTGTGCATTATCCAGGCATGCCACTCAGCTTTGCTTCAGTCCGCAGGAGCAGATTCACCGCTTTGTAAATGGATTGAGGTCAGATTGGCAGATTCCACCTTTACAGGTAGCTGCTTCTGCAAAATCTTTTTAGGAAGTAGTTGATTTTGTGATACAAGTAGAGGGGGTGAAGTCAGATGACTTCACCAAAGTGTCAACGTTTAATAAGTTCCGTAAGGGAGGTGAGTTTAGTGGTTCTTACTCCATAGGACTATGTTTAGGGGGTTATCCACCTCGTCTTTTTCAGTCTTCATTGCAGGTTTCAGCTGAGGTTCCGTCGCAGACCAGCCAACCTTTTTCTGAGTTTGGGGTTATCTTCAGTCTATTTCTTCTTCACAGAGACCTACACTCGACTCCAGCACTTGTTATGGATGTGGGGAGGCCAGACATATCAGGAAATATTGTCCAAAGTCGAGTTAAGCCTAGTACGATCAGAGTTACAGATCCCCAGCAGTAAGAGCTAGAGGCTGTCATTCTGGAGGATGTGGTGGTCAAGTTAATGGTTGTCACCAGTTCATCTGGGGTGGCGGGAAGGTTGGAACTACTGGAGCGCAGCCCAGCAAGGGCAACAGACAAACAGAAGATAGGGCCCATTGTTATGCTTTCCCCGGGAGGCTGGAGGCAGAGACATCTGATGTTGTTATCACAGGTACTCTTCTGGTCTGTGATCGCATGGCTTCTGTATTGTTTGATCCCGGATCCACATTTTCTTATGTATCTTCCTCGTTCGTTATTGGTCTTGATTTGCATTGTGACTTGCTTGACATGCCTATTCGTGTCTCTACTCCTGTTGGTAAGTCTGTGATAGTTGAGAAGGTGTATATGTCTTTCCTTGTGACTTTTGTGGGGAGTAACACTTATGTAGATTTGATTATTCTAGAGATGGTTGATTTTAATGTAATTCTGGGTATGACTTGGCTTTCTCCAAGTTTTGCTATCTTAGATTGTAATGCTAAGACTGTGACCTTGGCCAAGCCTGGGATAGATCCACTAGTGTGGGAGGGTGACTACATTTGTTCCCCAGTTCGTATTATCTCTTGTCTTCGTGCTAAGAGGTTGGTGAGTAAGGGTTATTTATCTTTCTTAGCACATCTCAGGGATGAAACTTCCAAAGTGCCTTCGATCGAGTCTGTTTAGATAGTCTGTGAGTCTGTGGAAGTTTTTCCTGCCGACCTACCTTGTATGCCACCAGATAGAGATATTGATTTTTGTATTGACATGGAGCTGGGGACTCGCCCCATTTCCATTCCACCTTATAAAATGGCCCCAGCTGAGTTAAGGGAGTTAAAGGCCCAACTTCAGTAGTTGTTGGGTAAAGGTTTTATTAGACCGAGCGCATCTCGTTGGGGTGCTCCAGTTTTATTTGTAAAGAAGAAGGACGGTAGTTTTCGGAGGTGCATAGACTACAGGCAGCTAAATAAGGTAACTATTAAGAACAAGTACCCTATTCCTCATATTGATGACTTGTTCGATCACAGGGCGATTGTGTCTTCTCTAAAATTGATTTGAGGTCCGGTTACCATCAATTGAAAATGCGTGCAACAGACGTGCCAAAGACTGCTTTTCGAACCAGGTATGGGCATTATGAATTCTTAGTAATGTCTTTTGGACTTACGAATGCCTCTGTTGCTTTCATGATCTTGATGAATGGAATTTTTAAGCCATATCTGGACCTCTTTGTTATTGTATTTATTGATGATATACTCAAAGAGTAGGAAGGAACATGAGGAGCATTTGAGAATTGTATTGGGGTTGTTAAGGGAGAAAAGTATTTATGCCAAATTCTCCAAGTGTGAGTTTTGGCTCGATTCAGTGTCCTTCCTGGGGCACGTGGTTTCTAAGGATGGAGTGATGGTGGATCCTACTAAGATTGAAGCAGTGAAGATTTGGGTAAGGCCAACTAATGTTTCAGAGGTAAGGAGTTTTGTGGGTCTAGCTAGCTACAAGCGTCGGTTCGTTAAGGGATTTTCTTCCATTGCTTCACAACTGACCAACTTGAGCAAGCAGAATGTTCCATTTGTATGGTCGGAGGAATGTGAAGAGAGTTTTATGAAACTTAAGACCTTGTTGACTACTGTACCGATTATTGCTTTGCCTGGGGAAGGTAAGAATTTCATTGTTTATTGTGATGCATCTTATTCTAGTTTGGGTGCAGTGCTAATACAGGAGAGGAATGTAATTTCCTATGCTTCAAGGAAATTGAAAGTGCATGAATGTAACTATTTGACCCATGATTCAGAGTTGGCTGTGGTTGTATTTGCATTAAAGCAGTGGAGGCATTATCTATATAGGGTCAAGTGTGAAGTGTATACAGATCATCGCAGTTTACAATATCTGTTCACTCAGAAGGATTTGAATTTGAGACAGAGGAGGTTGATGGAGTTATTGAAAGACTATGATATTACTATTTTATATCACCCGGGAAAAGCTAATGTTGTGGCAGATGCCCTTAGTAGAAAAGCAGGGAGCATGTGGAGTTTAGCCCACTTACAGGTTTCTAGACGCCAATTAGTTAGAGAGGTTCAAACTCTGGCTAACGACCTTATGAGGCTGGAGATAATTGAGAAAGAAGGATTCTTAGCCTGTGTGGATGCAAGATCTTTTTTTCTTAACAAAATTAAAGGAAAGCAGTTTGATGATGAGAAGCTGAGCCGAATTCGAGATATGGTATTGCGAGAAGTGGCTAAAGAGGTTGTGATTGATGAGGAAGGCATCTTGAGAATTAAGGGGCGGGTATGTGTGCCTTGTTTTGATGATTTGATTCATACTATTCTTGCAGAGGCTCATAGTTCGAGGTATTCTATACATCCTGGTGCAACCAAGATGTATCGTGATCTGAGACAACATTATTGGTGGAGTAGAATGAAGCGTGACATTGTTGATTTTGTTTCCCAATGTCCGAATTGTCAGCAGGTAAAGTATGAACATCAGAGGCCTGGAGGGACACTTCAGAGAATTCCCATTCCTAAATGGAAGTGGGAAAGAATTGCAATGGATTTTGTGGTTGATCTTCCAAAGACATTGGGTAAGCTTGATTCTATATGGGTAATTGTTGACAAGTTAACTAAGTCTGCTCACTTCATTCCAGTCAAGGTGACTTATAATGCGGAGAAGTTAGCCAAAATCTAAATCGTGAGGTTGTTCGATTGCATGGAGTTCTGATCTCCATCATATCAGATAGAGGTACGCAATTTACTTCTAACTTTTGGAGGACCTTGCAGGCTGAATTAGGTACTAGATTGGATTTTAGCACTGCATTTCACCCTCAGACCGATGGGCAGTCTAAGCGAACAATTCAAGTTTTGTAGGATATGCTTCGTGCATGCGTGATAGAGTTTGGTGGTCATTGGGATCAGTTCTTAACCTTGGCAGATTTTACGTTCAATAATAGCTATCACTCGAGTATTGATATTGCCCTATTTGAGGCATTGTATGGGAGGAGATGTAGGTTTCCCATTGGTTGGTTTGATGCATTTGAGCTGAGACCTTGGGGTACCAATCTTTTGAGGGAATCGTTAGAGAAAGTGAAATTCATCCTGGAGAAGCTTTTAGCAGCTCAGAGCAGGCAGAAGGAGTATGCAGATCGGAAGGTCAGAGACTTGGAGTCTATGGAGGGTGAGCAAGTCTTGCTGAAGGTTTCACCCATGAAGGGTATGATGAGGTTTGGTAAGTGAGGTAAGCTTAGTCCGAGGTACATTTGGCCAATTGAAGTTCTTAAGCGTGTGGGGGAGGTGACCTATGAATTGGCCTTGCCTCCAGGGTTGTCAAGAGTTCACCCGGTATATCATATGTCCATGCTGAAAAATACCATGGTGATGGAAACTACATTATTCGTTGGGATTCGGTCCTGCTTGATGAGAATCTATCTTATGAGGAGGAGCCTATAGCTATTCTAGATAGGGAGGTTCGCAAGTTGAGGTCAAAGGATATTGCATCTATCAAGGTTCAGTGGAAGAATCGGCCAGTTGAAAAGTGCACTTGGGAGAGTGAGGCTGAGATGCAAGAAAGATATCCACATCTTTTTGTCGATTCGGGTACTCTTTCTTACCCTCACCTTCTTTTGATCATTCGAGGACGAACGATGGGTAAATTGATATCTAATGTAACGACCCATTTGGTCGTTTTGAGTACTAGAGCTTTTTATTTCATAAAATACTTCCGATAGATTCTAAATGGGTATTTTGGACTATTCGTAACTACAATTATAGAATTAATGGGATAGTTTTAATAATTTATTTAGTTGATGGTTAAAAAAAATAACATTAAAATTAATAGTGGGTCACTTTTACCACTTCTTATAATTGGTCATTTATAATAATTAGGGTAAAGAAATAATTTGTAAAACAAAGAAGAAAGAAAAAGCGGAAGAGGACTTGCAACCGAGCGAATCCTTACTTGCGGCGGTGAAGAAGAACCAGCGAATCAGGTAAAGAATCAACCAAATTTTAACCCTCGTGTATTTTATATATATGAACATAGATTGTAGGATTAATTATTTAATAATGGGAATGATCATTAGCAGTATAGGATAGATTTTAAGGGAACGAATACATGGTTGTTTTGGTTTATGTACTTTGTTCTCCAATTCAAGTTACTGATTGTAACTTGGTGGTCCTTTTATATTGTATTGTTGTAAGATTAAATTAAATTGTAAATTATTATAGTGGTTTGAAGGGTACTATATATTTTATTTATATATTTGAGTGGCTTTCTTCAACAGTAGGATTTGTACGTGGGTTCAGAAGTAGCACCATTGTTTTCGTAACCAGTGGCCTCAAGTTTAGGTATTTATTATTATTATTAT
>JAJONR010010340.1:0-15635 GCA_029582245.1 Solanum etuberosum
ACGGAATAATCATTGAATAACACCAAAGGTTTTCCTCTGAAGAGTCGATACCAGTCATTTCTATTCAGTTGACTCCACATACTCTTCACATCATTCCATTGAAGTCCACACTCTCAATACTAACAACCATCATGAACACTCCGACCATTTACCTTACTTTAAACCAACACTTTTAAATGAAAACTTTTCTTAGGTACTTTAACAATCAAGAGTAATAAACTTTACGACTCAACCTAGGTGTAAGTCCTTTCAAAGGTTCAATACCTGATACAATTGATCACTTCTCACCTTACAAATTCATACCTTGACAAAATTTATCACCACGAATGTAGACTTACAATGAAAATTTTGAATTGTAAATTCAACTGTATAACACAATCCCCTTATCTATCAACGTTAGCTTATACCTTGAAGATTTTTATGAATTCATGGATCTTCGCTTATCATTGATCGCATCTCCATCGATCTTACAATATCTTTCGCTAACAATTCAATCGCACTCATTACTAAACTCAAAAATAAAACAGAACACTTATCATCACACTCGAGCTAGTGTATGTACACTCCTTTCTCAAGTCTTTTTCAATAGTTTTTAACCAATCTGACGGACCCGTGATAATATTACCATAGCCACAACAAAATGAATAAAATCACGCGCCTCTGAACCCAATTATCTACCCCCTCTGAAGATATCTCTTCATCCTTTGCAATCAGATAAAATATTCTTGCTCTCGCCTCTCTCTAAAGGTTGTACTACATCACACTATTTTGTTCTTCATTATGACTCTAGCTCTTTAAAATTCTATTTTAGTGGTGTCCCACCATCTTTTAAAACTTTCCATACAACCACGTTACTCACCAAATATTAGAAAACCACAACCTTGGATACTCGCAAGTCGTAATTACTATTCAAAAGTCGCTTAACCAACAATCTTATTATATAGTTGCATCCCATCACAATCCATCACAAACCCTTACTACCATCACGCTCGGTTAGCCTTGGCTATCACTACGAAGTCAACATTTTCATAGACATGACACCTCAAACTCAGGTATACCCATCAAATTCAAAGGACTAACCCAATTTGTATACGCACTTTCTTACTAAATTACTTCAATTCCATTTACCCAAGTATACTCATTGGGACTTTCTTTATCCATAAGATTGTTATTCCGGTATCAATCCACTCCTTTATGGCTTAAGATAAAATCACCAGTCCTCATACCACAATCCTTCTTCTTAACAAACCAGACAGGAGCACCCCATTGGGAAACACTAGGACAGATGAAACCTTTATCAAGAAGCTTCTGGATTTGAGCTTTAAGCTCTCTCAATTCTGCCAGAGCCATGCGATAAGGAGGAATGGAGATGGGGCGAGTGTCAGTTTCCAAGTCAATGCAGAAATCTATATCTCTATCCGGAGGCATACCAGGCATATCGGTAGGAAACACTTCTCTAAATTCTGACACCACAGGAATAGACTCAATAAAGGGAGACTCAACATCAACATCCCGAATATGAGCCAATTACGCCAAACACCCTTGCCCCACCAGTTTCCTAGCCCGCACGAAAGATATGACCTTCTTAGGCTTGTACACCCCTTCCCACTCTAACCTTTCCCTACCCGGGATCTCTAGAGTTACCGGCTTAGCATTACCATTTAGCACAGCATAATTGGGGGACAACCAAGTCATGTCTAAGATTATATCAAGTCAGTCATATCCAGCATAACCAAATCAGCCCAAGTCTGAAAATCCATAACCACAACAGGACAAACACGATATACATGGGTGACTATGACTGACTCTTCAACTGGGGTAGAAACATGGATGGGGGCATCAAGCACATCACAAACTGCATCAAATCCCAAGACAAACTGAACTGAAACGTGTGCATAAGTAGAACCCGGATCAAATAAAACAATAGCCATCCCGTCACATACAAGAATAGTACTTGTGACCACTGCATCAGACACCTCAGCCTCGGTCTTGCCCGGAAAGGCATAAAATTGAGCCCTATCATCTTGACGGGCAACCTTCTTGCCTGGCTGCACTACTCCTCTACCTGCATTACCATTTCCCTGACCTCCACGGCCTCGCTGATTTCCTCCTCATATGCCCAGGTTCTCCATAATTTTAACACACTTAATAACTTAACCAAGTAAACATCGCTGCTATTGGAGCAGTCGTATCCTTACCCTCTTTGATATACAATCAATCCATGAAATCGTAGTATAGCTTCTAACCTCAATTGGCATAACTTAATTTCATCATTCGCTAAACAACCCATACATCTTAGGACAACAATACTAAATGCATTTTTTAAAGTAATGGTGTTCATTATGTAGTCATCCCTTACCAAAACTTCTTGAATGTTGTCACCTATAAACTTGAATCTGCATATCTGACCTTAATCCCTTCACAAGCGACGATAGTAGCTAGCGAGCCCCACAAAGCTCCTAATTTCAGTCACAGAACTAGGCCGGACCCAATTCCTGACTGCTTCAATATTTTGGGGATCTACCATTACCCCTTCCCTTGAAACTACATGCCCCAAAAAGGCAACCGAAGTCAACCAAAACTCACACTTAGAAAAATTTAGCATACAATTTTTGTCTTCCAAGGACACTCAGAATAACACGGAGATGATCGGCATGCTCTTCCTCACTTTTTGAATAAACCAATATGTCATCAATAAAAAAAATTACAAACGAATCCAGAAATAATTTGAACACACCATTCATCAAACTCATGAAAATTGCAGGCGCATTTGTCAATCCAAACGACATAACTAGAAACTCGTAGTGCCCATAGAGGGTTCTAAATGTTGTTTTTAATATATTCTCAGGCCTAATCTTTAACTGATGATATCCGAACCTTAGATCAATCTTAGAGAAAATGGATGCACCCTGCAACTGGTCAAAAATATCATCTATCTGAGGCAGTGGATACTTGTTCCGAATGGTGACCCTATTCAACTGTTAGTAGTCTATACACATCCTCTCTTGCTAGTGATGGTGTTACCACTTTTGTTGCTCTAGTTTGGACCATCGACTGAAGGGGGAAAGATGCAAATTTGTATCACCCAGATACCAATTGGATTCAAGTAATAGCACGAAAGGAGTAGAAACAAAGAGATTTCCTAAAGTCCTATAGCCTCTCGAAAAAAAGTACAGACGTCTCCGTACTGTTTCGCAAGACTCTACTAGACTCGTTTTGGTACAATGAGATCAACAAACCAAGTGATCTGATACCAACTTTGTCATGACCCAGACCGTCGTGATTGGCACCCACACTAACCCTCCGGTGGGAGAACCATTAATACTAATCAGCAAACCCAAAAATATAACATTTAAAGATACGGAAGCAGGTTTGAATGCAGAAATAAAGTGGAGTTCCCATAAACTCCGGAAGTCTAACAAAATACTTACTAAAACATTACGGAAAACACCCCTAGAATCTGAAAGTCAATGTACCAAAACTCTAAAGTTCAACAAGTCTAAGAAAATGGGTGCAGCCCAACTAAACAAGAGAATATCTAACGTACTAGTCTATGTCCGAAAGAGTGGACTAAACAATAGAGGACCCATAGCAGCCTGAAAGAACTGGTTCACCCTTGAATCTGATGTCGATCATTGATCTCCTAAACGAGGTCTGTCAGTAGCCGCCTGAAGATGTCATGTACTCAACAAAGAAAGAGCAAGTGCAGAATCAGTACAAAACCACAGTGTACTAGTAGGATCACGCGGTTATCCCAATAAGTGAAACATGTATATAAGCAGTCACAACATAGTAAACACGCATATACCAAACATATACAATATCAGTTATCATTTCAGGAGCAATATACAATTCCACATTCTCAATACAAGTATATATGACAAGTCAATGGTCCTCTCATGGAATCCAATTCAATGGTCCTCTCATGGAACCCATACCCAAACTGTTAGTGTGCCGGATCGTGACACCCTATCCAAGTTAGTGTGTCGGAACGTGACACCCAATCCAATATGTATGTTGGTATGTGACATCCGATCCCAGTTAGTGTGTCGTAACGTGACACTCGATCCATTCAACATGCCACAATCACAATGTACATTCTCATAATCATACAATCAAGTGTTGATTCATGGCTTACAATCATTCATTCATACTCATTTACATTAGGTGTGATCAATAGTGCAACATTCGCATACATACATGCATTACAATGAAGCAAATACTAACATACATCATACAAACATGAAATCAAACCATCACCTACCTCGAACAAATCTTGAATCCCCTAAGAAACTTGATTCTTCTTTTTCCAGATTCTTTCCGCTTGTTCTTGGTGTACAAACAATTAATATAACGCGAGGATCAATAAACAAGACCTAATTACCCAGATTATTATCAATAATATCAACCCTAGGCCAAACCCTTTATCCCCATACCCAATTTAGGGCTTCTTCCACCATAAATCCCAGATTAAAACCCTCCTCCATCGATAATTACCCAAGAAACTAAGTTCTACGGATCAAAAAAATCGATTGAGGAAGTAAAAACCTTACCTTTGGTGCTAGAAGATGTGGAAAACCTTCAAGAAATAACCCTGGGTCGTTCTTTACCTCTCAAGATCGAATGTTACAGAATAATAACATTTTTAGGGTTTATTTCCAACTTAAGTCGCGTATGTCACGCTGGGGCGGAGCTCATCCCGCTACAGCGACCCCGCCCTGGCGGGAATAATCCCGCCTTGGCAGCTTGCACGGAGATAGAGAGTTAATTAATGAGTTTTAAACCCCCATTTTACAACACACCTTCAACCCATGACACTCAGAAATTACCCGTTCACGCTAAGATCAGTTTCGGGAGTTCTACTCATCCGAATTCGATTCTGTAAAGTCGTACGGGTTCCTTAACGTCTTAGTTATCTACTCATGTGATCAAATTCATAATTAGATCTCTCATTCATTACCAGATTTCCCTAGGCCTCACTGACTCAGATTTCGGCCAAATATGGACTAGGCTAGAAATTTTCAAGTTACTACTCAAAAGTTTTCTAGCCCCAATTCTTTTCCCATTAGATTTTTCCTAACGACGGAATCAGGTCGTTACAAGCATTGAGTTTGAGAAAGAGTAGAGCCAAGTTCATATCCTTAAAATGATATATGGGAACTAAGTATTCCCAAAGAGTAAATGTTTTCACATTTAAGATGAGAGAAAACACCTATTTCCGAAAGAGTTTTCATGAGCAGTTTAAGTACCATCTCTTTTAAGAGAAAGATATTTTGAGTAATAATCTCAAACCACATAAAAAGTTATGTTTTTAAACATATGAGCTAGTTACATTTTGGGAGTAGTATTGAGCACCGATATGGGGACGAGTTTAGATAACTCAAGTCTCCATAAACCATGTAGCCAATGCGGGTAAAAAGGGTCATGCTTTTTAGATAATTCCTTAATGCTTTTTAGCATAGACTAGTGGATCCACTTACTAGTAGGTTCTATACCCCGGCAAAGTATAGGACAGTTCTGACAGCGTGGACTAGACGTTGTATCATCACATAACTCATAGTGTTGGTTGTCGATTAGAGAATCTCCCACAGAGTTACTTGTATTTTCATATACAAAACTAAGTTATTATTGTGTCTTTCAATTCACTGAGTTGCTATATACATGTTTTAAAACTTTTCTTTATATTGCACCTTTATTACTGCATTATATTGAGATGAGTTGTGTTGAGATGAGGTAAGTGTTTCTTTCAGATTCCAGTTCAAGCTTATGTCTTGTTTTAGATTTCCCCTCACATGCTCGTACATTCCATGTACTAACGCCATTTGGCCTGCATCTTTTATGATGCAGATACAGGTAACCAGGATCAGCATCCAGCGCTTCATTGATCCAGTTGATCTTCAAAGTGTTGATGAGCCTCCTTGCTTTTCGGAGGATCCCTTTTATCATTGTTTAGTCTTTTCCGTTTGTTAGGATGATCGGGGGTCTTGTCCCGACATCCCTCATAGTAATAGAGGCTTCATAGATAGATAGTTATAGTTCATGAGTCTTTTCATTTTCAGTTGTTCATTTTGATATTTGAGTTACCGTTTTGGCTAGTTCAATGTTTATTTCTAAAACATTCTAAGTATCTATTGAGACAGTTTAGTTATGATTGTTTTTCATACATTTCATTGTTGAGTAAGTCTTTCGCTGAGAGTTAAGTCAGGCCAAGGGTTCGCTTGGGGCCAGCAATGGTTCTCGAGTGCCAGTCCCGCCCAGGGTGTAGGCTCGGGGCGTGACACAAACAATCTTAATTATTTAGTGTTCAGATCTAGAGACTACATCTTAATATTCAGATGTGCATTCAGATCTAGACATCTAGATCTTAATATACATCTTAATATTCAGATGCTTATTCAGATTCAGACGTGTTAATACTATTTCAAATATTATTTGAAGTCTCATTTACTTTATTTCAATTATGGAATAATTTTCTTTAATCTCAGTTAATTTTATGCTCACCACTTGTTCAAATTCTTAAAATGAATTCCAAGTTCTTTTCTTTAAAATCAAAGTCTAAGATTTTTCGTATCACTTTCTTAAAGTTAAAATAGGCAAATATTTCAAGTTTCTGATTTAGCTATATAAAAGATTCGATGGTAAACCACATGTTTATGGGATTCGGCTCCCCTCCATTACCCCTTCCCTCCATTTCGTCAAGTGCATCTCTAGATGAGAGACATGTGTTTTATTTAAAGTTTAAAGGTCAAGATTATATTATATTAACAAATATCATAACCATAGTTAAGTCAGCTAATTTTAGAAAACTACTCTCCAAATTTGGTAAGAATTACAATATATTCCATACAAAATTGGATATTTATTAATATCATTAATTTCATCTTATATTTTTATACTTAAATATTAAATTGTATGATATTTAAGGTGAGAATCAAATAAATAATTTTTTGTACTAGTAAACTTTATTCTTGAAATATTATGCTATGTTGAGAAACAAAAAGAAAAGTAAAGGATTATCAATGTTGGAAAAAAAAAAAACATAAAATAAAAGAACACGAAACAAAAATAAAAAGACAAAAGGTTTTAAGAATTAAACGATACCAAAATTATTCCAAGGAGAAAATGTAGCTATTGTACGTTTGAAGGGAAAACATATACGTCTTTTTAAAAATATTCTTTAATCTTCTTTTTTTTGAAATAAAAGAAAACATTGTGTAAATGAAAATATTTTTGAAGATTATTATTTATCACATTAAATATAAATGTTTCATGTTCTACAATTTTAATATTTAAATATAAAAATATAAGATGAAATTAATGATATTAATAAATATCAAATTTTGTATGGAATATATTGTATTTTTTTTATCAAATTTAGAGAGTAGTTTTCTAAAATTAGCTGACTTAACTATGGTTATGATATTTGTTAATATAATATAATCTTGACCTTTAAACTTTAAATAAGACACATGTCTCTCATCTAGAGGTGCACTTGACGAAATAAAGAGAAGGGATAATGGAGGGGAGCCAAATCCATGTTTATGGATACTATTAAGTGCTTAACTTCTTTAAAGTGTCACCACACCTTTATCCGAATATCTTTGAATTTTAGAAGATTTTTTTGTTTTAAGTCTTTTAGAATTTGATAAAACTGTTTCTTGGCGACTCTTTTATTTTCCAAAATAATTGTCAAGTTATAAAATAATTGCCAAATTATAAAGTTTTGACCAAGTTTTAGAAAAACTCATATTATAGGTAGTCAATCCTTCATGATTACAAAGAAGGATGTACATGTAACAATTAACAACTGTTAAAATTCTAAATTTCCTGAAAGGACCCTGCGAATTTATTGAGAATCCTACAAAAATTAACTAAATATACAGATAAACTAAAAATCACATTCTAAACCTATTGGAATCATCAAATCATCCATTTGGGATAATCTTAATCAAAAGTTAGATCGTGGTCAATCTTAAGTTTCTTTAACTTCAAAATACAACCAACCCCTGAACACCTCGGGATCTAACCAACTATCTAACTAAGTGATAAATGTTCTTCGAACTTAATGGAACTGTTATAATTTGATTTTGAGCTCATTAACCGAAAAACTCATTCAATGTTCATTCGATAGGAATCATGTCATCCATCCTCATAGGTTTAGGGAAGGGGTAAAACAAAAAAAACATGTAGAAAACACAAAGATCATCAAGGTCGTTACATATGTACGCCCTTGAATAAAAAGAGAAAGACATATGAAGATGCACAACTAATAAACTGCATGTAAGGCATATCGCTTTTATTTTCTTAAAATCTGTATCAAATTAAAATTAGACAAATAAATCAACAAGGAAAATAATATTGTTGAAGAAGTTTGTGCCAAACACTTAGCTTTACGATAAATAAGTTTTTGAATTCTACATCTCCTGAGAGACAAGTTTGTCTTCTTTTTTTAATGAAGTAAAGAGGCACAAGTAAAGCAGGGGGGCTCAAGAGTGCTAAACTTTAGGTTCTAAAAGATTTTTTAGGGTGAATTTTATGATTTTAACTAGAATAATATATGTTTTTAAGAATGCAATTATCATCATTTATTTATAAGGAAAGTATTTAGTTGATTAGGTCAAAAGGAGGTTGATACAATGAGCCAAAATGTTGAACATCTCAACATCTTACATAAATATAAAAAAAAATACATATTAAAAAGGGAAAAAGGATAAAAATATCCCTGAACTATCATAAATGGTATATCAATACCCTACGTTATACTTTAAGGTCGTATATACCCTTACCATCATTCTTTTGGGTTGTGTATATCCTTGAAGTTAACGGATGGACACGTGACTTCATCTAACTGATTTATCCAATTTTATTTATTTTTTACCTAAAAATTAAAAATTCACCCGACCCACAACCAAAATGGGTGGTGCCAAAATCCACTCTTCATTTTTAACAAAAATTATCCCTCTATTCCTCTCAACCCACCATGACCATGGAATCAAGAACTCATCTTTCAAGAAAGAAGATGACTTGTTCACTAAAACTACTCTCTTCTTCACTTTCACTTCAAACTTTGTATCTTTCCCATTCCATCCAGCTTCAACATGTAACATTCCCTTCAAGTTCTGTCAATTTGGTGTCTTTCGAATTCTTTAATCTGTGGACTTTATGCTTGCTAACAAAAAAAAAAAACTTCATCTTCATTTAGCTTAGTAGGAATCTAGGTTATTGGGTATTTTGTACATTATCTATTTCAAAAATATTTTCAATCCCTTTCAATAATAACAAATCGTTCTGAGCTTGAAATTTTTGATTTGATTGTAGACCCACTTTAAAGCTTGAAGCTTTGTCCATCAATGGTGGTAGTATTTTCTCAACCCCTTTCAACAATAACAAATCCATTTGAGCTTGAAATTTTCGATTAGATAGTAGACCCACTTTAAAGCTTGAAGTTTTGTCCATCAATGGTGGTAGTATTTTCTCAACCCCTTTTATTAACAATAAATTAATCTGAGTTCAAAATTTTCGATTCAATTGTAGACCCATTTTTAAGCTTGAAGCTTTGTCCATCAATGGTGATATTGTTTCCAACCCCTTTCGACAATAATAAATTGATTTGAATGAAAAAAAATGCAATTGGTTTCTTGATTATGATTGTAATAATATGCTTCTAGGTTTTTGTTTGTGAGATTTGGAGAATGGTGCCAATGAAAATGAATTGAAGAACATTTTTCCTTTTATTTGATATTCAGTGGAGATGAACAACTATGCTTTTTATTTTTAATTTTAAATGTCATGGTATTTTAAGTTGGGCCATGGGTGGGTAAGTTATGAAAAATGGGTGGGTTTTCAATTTTTTGGATAAATAAATAAAATAAAATCAGGTAAATTATTTAGATGATGCCATGTGTTAATCTGTTAGTCTTAAGGGTATAGACGATCCAAAATATTGACGGTAGGGGTATATACAACCTTAAAGTATAACGGAGGGTATTAACATACCATTTATGATAGCTCGGAGATATATTTATCTTTTTTCCCTATTAAAAATTATAAGTACAAAAGATCACCCAACAAGAAAAATCGACCATTAGAGGAAACACACATAAAAATTTATCAGTTGAAATGGAATTGCTCCAATTAGGAGGAAGAAAAGGATTTAAGAGTAAGAGAAATGGTGAAATGGTAGAAGTGAATGGTTTGATAAATATTTCTAGTAGACTGGTGACGATGGTGGTGGTGGTGGTGAGTAGTATAATGGTGATTGTTCATAGGTCTTTGGTGGAGGAGGTGGCGATTTGTATGAAGGTGTAGATTCTTCGTAGTATGGTGGAGGGGGAGGGAATTTATAGAAAGGGGTAAATTCTTCGTAGTATGCGGGAGGGGGAGGAGATTTATAGGAAGGTGTAGATTCTTTGTAGTATGGTGGAGGGGGAGGGAATTTATAGGAAGGGATAGTTTCTTCGTAGTATGGTGGAGGGGGAGGAGATTTATAGGAAGGGGTATAATCTTTGAAGTATGGTGGAGGGGGAGTGGAGTTGTAGTAAGAAAGTGATTTCTCATAATAAGTTGGTGGTGATGGAGGAGACTTGTAATAAACTGGCAACTTGTAATATTTTGCTGGTAATTGTGATTTATAATATTTAGAAAGAGTAGGTGATTTCTAATATTTTGATGGAGTAGGCGACTTGTAGTACTTTGCAGGCGATGGAGATTTGTAGTACTTTGCAGGTGATGGTGACTTGTAGTAGTACTTTGCAGGTGATGGTGACTTGTAGTAGTACTTTGAGGGAGCTGGTGCCTTATAGTACTTCTTTGAAGGGGCAGGTGACTTGTAATACTTCACTACCACCGGTGCCTTGTAGTAGTGTTTCGAAGGAGCAGATGACTTGCAATACTTCGCTACAACAGGTGTTTTGAAATAGTGTTTAGAAGGAGCATGTGACTTGAAATACTTCACAACAATAGGTGATTTGTAGTAATGTTTTGAAGGAGTATGTAACTTGTAATACTTCGCGACAACAGGTGCCTTGTAGTAGTGTTTTGAAGGAACATGTGACTTGTAATAATAATGCGATGGAGAATGTTCAACATGTTTATCCGGTTTCTTGTAGTATGGAAAAGGTGAATGAGAAGTATAGTCATAAGAGTAGTCAGCAACAACAGTGCTGGCTACAAAGCAAATTGCCAAAGCAAAGGCAAGTAGAGGCCATTGCCCCAAATTTCCAAAGCTTCTCATTTTGATTCTTGATGGAAAAAAGGATAGAACTACGACTTGTGTTGCATAGTTGAATTGGGATCTTTGGTTTTTATAGTAGCAAAGTAAGTAAGTAACATACTTCTTGAGAATAATTAATGTAATGGTTTCATGGTTAGGCACTAAGATCATATTAAAGTTCAAATAAAGATTAGTTTACTTTAATTTGTGGCTAACATTTCTTTTTGGTGATTGAAAAAATAATTTGCAAGTGGGATGATTTAGAAAGAATATATAAGTTGACTTGAATAATGAACATGAAGTTCAAAAACAACAAGGCAAAACGAAAGATATAGAATAATGAACATGAAGTTCAAAAACAACAAGGCAAAAAGAAAGATATACACACACTAGATAAATAAGTCATTAAGGCGAATTGTTTTTCGTATTTTCCTTTCTACCAAATGCACCCTAAGACTCGGAACTCACCTTGTACGATGCATTCTTAGTAAAACGTCTGAGGCATCGCAAAATGAACACTTCAAGAATGTGTTCAACGCACAATATTTATATTAGGCTTGGGGATCGTCCCATCATGTTTGTGCAATCGAGAGTAATTAGCCTTGTAAATCGAAAAAAATCATTTTAGTAATCTTTATATCTTCAAAGGCCATTTTTTTTTTTATTATTGATCATAAATTAGAAGTTGAATACATTGAAACTCAAAATTAGAGGTCCTTATATCTTATACTCTACTCTAAGAACATTACAATTTTGATGTTTTAAGTTTTTCAAGATCTTCATTATACAACCCCATATTTCTTTGATTCTTTTTAACGATCTCATCCGTAGTGAGTGTTTAACATTAAATCAATGAATGCATGTGTGTGTATATATATATCCACTCTATTAAATTATATATCTAATTACAGTAAGTTACATCAGTTTGATGTAAACACCCGATGCGAGTAAGTATTTACCTAACTATATTGTCCTTGTTTCCTTGGTTATAGAAGTGTTAGGAATAACAAACAACTTAGAAATAACCATATCTAATGATTACTCTTTTATTGAAGAATTCTTGTATAATATTGTGAGGTATTGCTAATCTACTAACTTGTTGGTACATGATGGAATATATAGTCGTGGCACACACAAGTTGATTCAGACATAATTCGATTAATTAAAGAGAGATATTCAAATAATAATGCAAAAAAAATGTATCTTAATTATTTAAATCTCAAGAGTCAAGGATACATATGACAATTTGTTTCCAAATAAATTTGATTTCCTTCATATCTATGGATCGTTAGATGTTGTAGTTGAGTTGTATTTTCTGTTATTATATAAAGTTGATTGTATATTTCATAGTTATATTAGAATTTTTAGAATATGCTAAATTTTTCACGTTTTGCTTTATTTTAAGATTTTACAATTTTAATATATTTATTCTTGTTTCATACTATTTGTGAATTTAGATATTAAGAAAATTAGTAATTTTACCAATTTTTTTAGTACATAGGTTACAAACTATTATAGGAAAAAAATTCTCTAGAGACAATGATTTCAATTATAAATTCAGATAAAATATAATACAAAGAAGATAGGTAATAATCTTAATACAATGAGGAAAACTTACATAATCCTCACGTTATTAATACATAATACAAATCATTAGAACAAAACAATATCGAACACACAATAAACAAAGCCCATCATTGCGACAAGCATATATTAAATTTTGGAAGAAAAAATGGAATTAAAATAGGATGTAAAAGTCATGGAAGTGATAGATTTATTGAACGTTTAGTAGTACGTCGGTGGGGGAGATGATGGCGAGGGTGGAGGTGAAGCATAGATGACGGATTGCTCGTACTCCTGAGGTGGTGGTGGTGAGGAATAGGTTGGTGGTGGTGGAGGTGGTGAGTTATAGGTTGTAGGTGATTGTTCATAGTACTTTGGTGGAGGTGGAGGAGATTTATAAGAAGGCGTAGATTCTTTGTAGTATGGGGGAGGGGGAGGGGATTTATAGGAAGGGGTATATTCTTCGTAGTATGGGGGAGGGGGAGGAGATTTATAGGAAGGCATAGATTCTTTGTAGTATGGGGGTGGGGGTGGGGGTGGGGATTTATAGGAAGGGATAGATTCTTGTAGTATGGGGGAGGGGGAGGGGATTTATAGGAAGGGGTAGATTCTTTGTAGTATGGGGGAGGGGGAGGAGAGTTGTAGTAAGAAGGTGATTTCTCATAATAAGTAGGTGGTGGTGGTGGAGGAGACTTGTAGTAAACTGGGGACTTGTAATATTTTGCTGGTGATGGTGATTGATAATATTTAGAAGGAGTAGGTGATTTGTAATATTGAAGGGGATGGTGACTTGTAGTAATAGTGCGTAGATGGAGTAAGAGACTTGTAGTACTTTGTAGGCGATGGCGATTTGTAGTACTTTACAGGTGATGGTGACTTGTAGTTGTACTTTGAGGGAGCTGGCGCCTTATAGTACTTCTTTGAAGGGGCAGGTGACTTGTAATACTTCACTACCACTGGTGCCTTGTAGTAATTCTTTGAAGGAATTGTTGACTTTTGTAATACTTCACTACCACCGGTGCCTTGTAGTAGTGTTTCGAAGGAGCAGGTGACTTGTAATACTTTGCTACAACAGGTGTCTTGTAATAGTGTTTAGAAGGAGCATGTGACTTATAATACTTTGTAACAACAGGTGCCTTGTAGTAGTGTTTTGAAGGAGTATGCGACTTGTAATAGTAATGCGATGGAAAATGTTCAACATGTTTTTCCGGTTTCTTGTAGTATGGAGAAGGTGATTTGTAGTCTTTCTTAGAGTTGTAAGAAGGTGAATGATAAGTATAGTCATAAGAGTAATCAGCAACAACACTGCTAGCTACAAAGCAAATGCAAGTAGAGGCCATTGCCCCAAATTTCCAAAGCTTCTCATTTTATTTTTTGTAGAAAAAAAGATAGAACTAAGACTTGTGTTGCATAGTTGAGTTGGGATCTTTAGTTTTTATAGTAGCAAAGTAACATACTTCTTGAGATTAATTAATCTAATGGTTTCATGGTTAGCCACTAAGATGATAGCAAAGTCCAAATTATAAAGTTTAATTTAGTATAATTAGTGGCAAGCATTTTTTTTAATTATAGACAAATAATTTGTAAGTGGGCTGATTTAGAAAGAATATATAAGTTGACTTGAATAATGAACATGAACTTCAAAAACAACAAGGCAAAAAGAAAGATATACACACTCTAGATTATACCTTAAATAAGTTTTTAAGGCGAATTATTTTTCGTGGAAAATATTTTATTTCCAGCCAAACACACCCTATGACTCTTTAGGAGATCACCTTGGACTATGCATTCTAAGTAAACACTTTAAGAATGGGTTCAACACGCAATAATATTAGGCTTGGGGCTCGTCCCATCATTTTTGTGCAATCGAGTGTAATTAGCCTTGTAAATAAAAAAACCCTTTAATAATACTCTTTATAACGGCAAAAGCCATCTTTATTGATCATAAATTAGAAATTGAAACTAAAAATTAGAGGTCCTTATATCTTATACTCTACTCTAAGAACATTACAATTGTGAGTTTAAATGGAACTTTGATTTACTTGAGATAAATCTTGATGTTTTAACTTTTTCAGGATCTTCATTATACAATCTCCATATTTTTTCCTTCTAATTCTTGTTTATCTAGTACTCTTAATCACACTGAGTATTTACACTAAACTAATGAATGCATGTCATGTGTATGAATATACAATAACAACATATAACCATGATTAATTGATGTACATATATTCACTCCATTAAACTATCCAATTATAGTAAGTTATATCAAATTGATGTAAACACCCGATGTGAGTAAATATTTACAACCTATATTGTCCTTGTTTACTTGGTGGTAATGATTACTCTTTTATTGAAGAATCATTGTATTATTTGTGCTTAACTTGTTGGAAGAACACAATGTTGGAGTTGTATTATGCTAGTACAAAATATTCCTATAAGGCTAAATATCTTTTTTTATTATTTATCTAAACTTGGTTGTATCCCAAGCATCAAGAAATTCAATATATAATGGAAAAAAGTTGTCTTTAAACTGCAGATAATAAAAAAATCCAGTGTCCAAGCTTTGGTGGTCTAAAGTTACTCGATACCTATATTGATGGGAGCTAGATAATAAGTACGTGGTGAAATATATAGTCGCGGCACAAACAATTGTTTATCCAGAAAATGTAGCTTGATTATTTATTACTCAAGAGTCACGGGTACATATGACATTTTGTTTGCAAAAAAAAATAAATTGATTTCCTTCTTATCACGCGCGTTGCGCGTGTGTCTATACGTCAAAAACTCTTATAAAGTTAAATAAATATTATATTTTAAAATGTAATACCAACTTAACCTCAATCAATTCATCTTACTA
>JAJONR010010341.1:0-14843 GCA_029582245.1 Solanum etuberosum
TACATACATATATATATATATATATATATATATATATATACATACATATATATATATATATACATACATATATATATACATATATATATATACATACATATATATATATATATACATACATATATATATATATATACATACATACATATATATATATACATACATACATATATATATATATATATTCACTATTCATATTCACTTTCCGAGGCTAATTTTTATTCACTATTCATATATATACTATAATTATTTTTATTATTAAAAGTGAATATGGATAATTAATATATATAGTATATATATATTTTGATACTAATTTTTATTTTTAATATGAAAGGAGAGTATAGTCAGTACATGAATGATAATGTAGATAGTTCACTCCAAATGATGCCTGAAATGTCCACTTAAATACATAAAAAATGATTGGGGGGGTACACAGGGGTAGATTCTATAGTCGAAACTCTCAGAATGATTTACGATGACTCCATTCAAGCTTAGAAGGTATTAGATCATCACACCAAGTCAAGGCACTTGACGGTGTTCAGATAGCTGATCAAATAACAAAACGTACATCAACACTTATAGAGTCTGGGCAAAGAAGAGTAGCTGAACAAGAAAGCATGAGTGCGACCGTTCAGCAAATCAAAGAATAAGTGATGAACATCGCTCGTCAACCTGATACATCATCTCCTGCCGAGGACAACGACGACGAGAGTGAGGAGGATGATGATGATTTCATAGATTGCACCCCATAGCTTCCATCTCTTTATTTTATAAACTTTTTTGAATTTTGAAACGAATTTCGAAAGACTTTATAAATCATTAATTGTGATTTATGTATTTTTTTAAGGTTTAGTTAATTTTGTTAGTTTATATTTTGTGTAGCATGTTTATTATGTGTTTTGGTTTAATGGGCTGAATTAATTTGATATAGAATTGAATTGAATTGAATTTGTAGGTGGACAACAAAAATTACTAGTTTCTGTTGTAAAACCAAATACAGAAAAAATGCCGGACAGGGTGATTTTGTTAGTCGCTTTTCTGCATTTTTTTAAAAAAAAAGTGACAGACATGAACATTTAGTCCGTTGCTTTTCTAAGTTTTTTCAAATAAATGGTAATTTCCTAAAAAGCGACAGATAGAATTTTTTAAAAAAAATTAAAGAAAAGCGACGGACGGTGTCTCTTTGTCTGTCGATTTTCAAGATTTAAAAAAAATATAAATTAAAAATAAACAATGGACTGCGTCGCTATTTGAAAATTATAAGAAAATTAAAATTATAAAAAAAGTGACGGGTGGAGTCTCATTATTCAATAAATTAATTATTTTTTTTTAAAAAAAGTGACGCAGTTCATTGTTTTCTGAAAAGCATCGAGCCTAAATGCGACGAACTTGACTGCGTTGCTTTTCTATCAATTTTGACCAAAAAAACGATGCAGTCCATCACTTTTGACCGTCTTTTTTGCCTTATTTTTAGTAGTACTTGTTGAGTGCAACAAATTTTCTAGCGGCTGATCCTAGACTTCAGCTGGGAGACATCTGATTTCGAGTTCAAAGGTGAGCTTTGTCTTTTAGGCTTCTCTGTATTCTTCTACAGTTTCTTGTCCATTTTTTCAGAAACACTCTATAGACTTATTTATATTTAGCTTTTGAGGTTGCATTCCGAGTTGACTATTTTTACAGTTTTGGTATGGTGACTTTAAGATCTTAGGGGTTATTTTTGCATCTAGATGTTTGTGCATGTCATAACCCGAGCCTACACCCTAGTCGTGGTCGGCACTCAAGAACTATCATGGTACCCAAGCGAACCCTCATCCTGGCTGACTATAAGTTGAAAACTAATTCAAGCAATATTAGGCTTAAAACTTAATTAAATCCATTAAACTCAAATACTCCACTCATAAAGTCTGAAAAATACTCAATAGCAATATTTATAGTTTGTAAAACAACTCAAGGAAAAGTAACACTGAAAGACTCCTCAACTCTATCTGTCATGAAATCCACATAAAATTATTACTCCTTAGCCCACACATAAGGTAAAACTCCTTATTAATAACTTACTGGGTGCATGACTACAACAACAAAATTTGCCTCATCAGTATCTCCCTTTCTTAGATTACTATACCTCTGCATGCATTCTTCTAACTCTGAGCATTTTTACTACTACTGCTACTTATAACATCGTAACTCAAACTTAACTTTTAGGGTGAAAATACTACCCAAGCTCTAAAACACAATTCCTCATAAGGGTCTCAACTGAAACCAGATTTAGAGAAAAGAGTCTGGGAGTACACCTCGCTTTTAGCACGAACGCACGATTCATATAAATAAGAGTACATTCTTTCAAGTCTCAACACTTAAGCTCACTCACGGGCTTCTCTCAAGCCCCTCTGCAGTCTCATGACTTTCTGATGATTTTTGCTGAGATTAACTCATCAATAAGGATCTGAGCTTTGATTTTCAACTACCTTGAGTATGAGGGGTAGCCAAATGAATTTGAGAAACGCACGAGTCTGAATAAGTTCCTTATGACACAGTTCTATTGCATGATTTAGAGTATGAAAGAAGGTAAACTTTTCTTAAATGTTTGATGTCCGTCTTTTATAGAAGTGGGGCCCTCACAATCATAAATAAGATACTACTGACACGACTTCATAGACACCCTAGGACACTTGAACTCTATGCTCTGATACTAAGTCTGTCACGACCCGAGCCTACACCCTGAACGTGGCCGACATTCAAGAACCATTGCTGGTCTCCAAGCAAACCCTCATCCTGGTTGACTACAAGAGGAAAACTAATTCAAGCAATATTAGGCTTAAAACTGAATTAAATCCATTAAACTCAAATACTCTACTCATAAAGTATGGAAAATACTCAATAGCAATATATATAGTTTGTAAAACAACTCAAAAAAAAGTAAATACTGAAAGACTCCTCAACTTTATCTATCTATGAAGCCTCTATAGTTCAACATGGATGTTGGTACAATACCCACAACACCCTAAAAGACTAAACTGAAAGAGGAAAAGAGAAATCCTCTGGAATGCAAGGAGGCTCACCAAAGCTAACTTGAATGTCAAATGATCTCAACGAAGCACCTGTTGATGATCCTGAACACCTGTATATGCATCATTATAATATGCAGGACGAAAGAAATTAATACATTGAATGTACGAGCATGCAAGGAGAATTGAAAGCATATATAATTGAACTCTATCGCACAAAAATAGTATGAAAGAAGTGAGATAGTTCCTAAATATCATAGCCTCCTAATTATAGATGTGGACTCTACAGACACGACTTCATAGACACCCTAGGACTCTTGAACTATGTGCTCTAATACCAAGTTTGTCACTCCCCAGACCTACACCCTGGACGTGGCCGGCACTCGAGAACCATTGCCGGCCCCCAAGCAAACCCTTGGCCTGGATCAATACTTAGCGGAAGACTTATTCGACATTAGATGAACTCAATAGTAAAGGTTTTCTCAAACAGTCTCAAATTAGATAACTCAGAATGTTTTAAAGAAAACATTCAACTTCCCAAAAGAGGCAACTCAAGTCTTAGACATTTAACAATGGAAATTAAAACACTTCTCAAAATACTACTGTCTATGAAGCCTCTAATAACTCTGATGGACGTTGGAACCAAACCCACGACATCCTAACAAAACCAAACTGAAAAGTAAATGGGAATCCTCCAGAAGTAAGGAGGCTCACCAAGCAAATCTAGAACTCAACTGGATCAAGGGAGCACCGGTTGATGACCCTGGTTTACCTTTATCTGCATCATGAAATATGCAGGCCAAATGACGTTAGTACATGGAATGTATGAGCATGTAAGGGGAACACTGAACATAACCTGCAAGCTTGAACTGATAAAAGAAAACCATACTCACCTCAACTCAACTCAACTCAACTCAACTCAACTCAAGGATACTCAAACTCAAAATACACAACTCAGTTCAATATAAAAGCAACAATAAAGATGCATTATAAAGAAAGCTTTTAAAACAGTAGATAATAACTCAATGTATTTAAAAATACAATAATAACTCTTTTACTATTATTTAAGAGATTCTGTAACCGAAAACCATCACTATTAGCTATGTGATGATACAACGTCTCACCCACGCTGCCAAAACTGTCATATACCTTGCCGGAGTATAATACATCCTCAACTAAGTGGATCTACTAAGTATGCTTAAAAGCAATAAGGAATCATCTAAAAAGTATGACCCTTTACCCATGTTGGATACATGGTTTATGAGGACTTTGAGTTGTCTGAACTCGTCCCCATATCGGTGCTCAATACTACTCCCAATAATATAGCTCATGCTCATATGTTTAAGAAAACATTTCCTCATCCTAATCCTTTGAGATTATTTCTCAAAAGGTTCTCTTAAAAGAGATAGTGCTTAAAAACTCCTTATGAACTCATTTGGAAATCAAGGTTTCCTCTCCTTTTAAATGTAAAAGTATTTATTCTTGGGAATACTTAGTTCCCATATATTCATTTTGAAAAATGAAACTCATATCTCCTCATCCTCATACTCAAGTGCTCTATTCATAGGCCAAATTTTAAAAGTTTACAAAAGACTTCTCAAAATGACTCAAAAGAACTCCCTCAAACTTTACTCTTAACTCTATCTTGAATTTGAAAATGTAAAATTCAAGAATTATGATTTGGATATACGGATTTTTCAATGATTAGATGTAGTTTGAATAGTTATAATTACGAAGAGAGCAAGGATACATTTTAAAAGAACTTAGACGGAACAAACGATGAAAAAGGGATGGGGCAGGCGACCCTGCCGCATTCCTGGGCGCGGGGCGCCAGCCCCTAACTTCAGAAACTCTTTTCTGGCGCAGTGCAGGTGCGGCGCGCCAGCCTCCCAGGCGCATCAGTGGCGCGTCGCGCCACTGTTCCCCCAGGTCATTCTGACGATTTTTTCTTCTGGATTTTTGGCCCTAATTCACTTAGAATTGATTGAATTCTTTCTAACTCTCTTAAATTCGCATACCCAACATAAGTAAATGAAAATCTACTCAAATCTCATCAATAATAACCCTCAAACCCTCGCCTCAAGAACTCATCAAACTCCAATAATAAAAGTTGAAGAATGAAACTTTAAGAAAACTCATCAAGAACTTTAATACACGGATTTCATGGATGAATTTTAATTAAGAAACTCATGATTGGCATGAGGGTGAATGAAATCATCACTATGAAAAGCTTACATACCTCGTTAGGATCAAATCCTTGACGAAATCCCTCGAAGATTGTAAGAAAATCTTGAACGCTTGTAGCTTTTCTCCCTTTTCTCCTCTTTGAACTTTGCCCTAACTTTCCAAACATTTTAGACTTTAGCGTAAACTGATTTTAATCAGCTTTGACCCCTAATTGGGTGAAAAATACGCTTAAGGCTAATGGGGTAAAGAAAAGACCAAAATACCCCTCCTTAATTTGGATGAACTTTCCTTAATCGGATAGACTGAACTCAAACAGGCATATCTCCCTCATCCGAACTCGGAATTTAGCAAACTCGGTGGCATTGGAAAGAGGACTCAATGATATTTCATTTGATATCTCATGGGCCACCTAAATCACCATGTACTGAAAGTTATGGTCGCTTGAAGTTATCCCAAAACTCAAAATTGAAGACTAACTTGCACAAATTCTTAAATTAGCTCTTTCCAATTTAGTTCTTTCTAAAATTAGCTTATTTCTAAGACCGAGGTGTTACAGTCGTGATAAAAAGATACAAAAGAAATAAAATTTATTCAAAGAATAAACTCAAGAATGATAGTAAGAAGCAATGTGATATGAGGGATAAAATATCAAGGAGTGTATATAGATACTGAGAGAAGTATTGCAAAAACCCCTGGACTTGGCGCGTCTTATTAGTTTTATCTTCGGACTATTGTTAGACTTAAAAATATACATATACTTAACTAAATGAAGTTAAATACACCCTCGATCTGCCATATGGCATAGAAACTGATTTTAAACTCTTGTAGGAGCATGAGACTTTTAATAAAAAATCGAGAGAAGTGTTGAAAACACCCCTGAACTTGACAAGAATTATTAGTTTCTTCCTAGAACTATTGAAAGTATTAACAACACCCCTGTGCTTAACTAACTGAACTTAAATATACCCCCGTTCTTGCAAGATGGGTAAAATAAGAACTCCACCCATCAAACTTTTTTCCTATAATTTTTTGACCCGAAATAATATGTCCGCACTAAGACCCAAATTTTTTAAGAAGATAATCATGTAATCGTAGTTCTTATAATAAATATTAATTATTATTATTATTATTAATAGAAATAGTCTGAGCAGGTGTAAGTAAGAATTTTGTAATAAATTAAAGAATGTAAAAATGTTGAACTAATTCTTGGCCCCTTGAGACTGAAGACTGTAACAACACTCCTTCAATTACTTTTTACTTAATTGAATGGTGAGTCCCATAAGCTATATTATTGAAATCAAAATGAAGTACAGGCCCAATCCAACAACAAATAGGGCTAAAGAAAAAGAATACAACAGTAGCTAAAAAGACAACAAAAAACCTAAAAAGGCAGTAAAAGTGGAAAGGAAAAGATATCAGCTTCTCAGTGTTTTCATATCAATTTCGCCGCCGTGGCTTGAACTCTGATCAGTCTCCCACCATAATTGTGAAATATCAGCTTTCCCTGTCTCATATCGATATAAGCTCCCTTTAATGAAACTCCACTTCATATAAACTTCAAGATCACGTCGATTGCGACATTATGTCGGCATCTTCTTCAATCAATTTGAAAAGTTGTGAGATGCTAGAAAGAAAAGTTACTAATGAGGTAGGTTTCCTTTCTTCATCCAAACTTCTATTAACTCCAAGTGATATATTTATAGAAATAAATATATTCTAAGTTGTGTTATCTTATATAAATTGCACACTATTCAATGATTTCATAGATCCTTGCATCTTACCCGTAGACTAGTAGTCAAAAGAAAACTTAATCTTATCATGTTGTTATGTTATTCTTCTAAGCATTATATGTGAATTATAAATCATTTTCTCTAGTCTAATATTTAATGGGTTGAATTCCATAATCTCCATTCAAATCTTAGACCTTTGAACAGAAAAATTAACTCAATTTTGCTTATATGATTTATGGGACCGCACAAACTTTTTAGGGGGATTACATTTGTGGAGAAAGCAATGGGATCAAAAGTCAAATACACTACTAACAACCTTCAAATCCTGATTTCGTACTATTTTTGAAACATCTATGCTCTCACCAGGTACGTGATACTGTTAACCAACAAAAATAGTGTCACGACCCAGGGGTATCCCTAGATGTAACTTGGCGTATAGAACCCCGAAGGACTCCATACAAGACACTTAGTCTTCATAAAATAAGCAATAGAACAATAAGAGTACAACACATTTCAAGTCTAAGATTTTCATAAAAGAAAAGCGGAAGTCTAGACACTAAGTCTCAACATAGCCATGTATTACAATGTTTGAATGAAATAGGGCCTAGCCCATACAACATGTCCAAAAAGGAAAATACATAAAACGGAAAAACAACATGAGAAAAATCCACCCTCGAACCGTGAGGACTCACCAACAAGCTAGGAAGACACACAAGTCCAAGCTTTAGCCACTAGAATGTTCACCTCGAGAATTGGACCCTACACTTGGGGAAAATGTAGGAAAAGTAGGCGTTAGTACAAAAATGCACTAAGTATGATAGCCATGCATAAAACCATTAAAGACATGTTAAAAAGGGACATTTCATTTGAAAGTATGCAATTTATCAATTTAATCATGATTTGAGAGTTTAGAGAGCATAAGTCATAAAACATAGTCAACATAATCATCATCATCATAAAAGCCTTTGAAAACTCATGTCCCAAGCTTATTGAGTAACCATAATTCATAACTCATATTCTTGTTCTTATTGAGGGAATAAGCCGTAACCGACATGAGACCATGTGAGTTTAACATGGAATCCGGTGACTCCCTCACCGAAAATGGTTGGTCTACTTGCCTAAGGTAGAACCTATAACTTTAGCTTAGGTGGATCCACTAGCTAATAACCTATGGGGGTACATAGTTTATGGGATAAGGAGATTTCTACTGGAAACCTGGACTCAACTTGCGTAAAAGGTCTCCATCTCATGAGATATACTTTGGGAACCCGGACGCAACTAGTGTAAAAGGATCCCATTTGGAAGCCGGACTCAACTAGTGTAAAAGGATCCCATATGGAAGCCGGACTCAACTAGTGTAAAAGCTTCCATCTCATATTCAATATCCACTTGGTGCTAAGCATTAATTCCCACGGAGTACTTATTAAGTCTTGACTTAATTCATATTCATGGAAGAATGACTTGACACTCAATCCATGCTGAATTCAAAAGATAGCTCTTAGATTCAATTAGGTCAGAAAGCCTTTCAACCTTAGAATCTTCATTATGTGAGAAAACCTTTCACATCATATCATAATAATGCATAAGTGTGTATATGAAAATGTCCTTTCAGCAACACAATAACTACATCATAATCATAGACACTTCACTCTCAAAGTGTTCATAAGGCATTTACATAGATTTCATAAACATATACATAATTCTCATACTTTGACCTTTCAAGGTTCAAGCTTACTTTCAATCAACACCTCTATAATTCAATACATTAGACTTGGATATCATCATAATTCAAGTAACCCAATACACTACATGTATATAACATTCTTCTTTCATCAACAAAAACCCTGATCACAAGATCACAATCGGGAAACTTGGGGATCTCATGGGTTCTTGGGGATACCACATAAAAACCATAGGAAATCATAAATTCATGCATAATATAACATAATTCAATCATTAGAATTGATTTTGAAAGGAACCCATGACTTTGGAATCAAACCATAACATTTGGGGATTTCTATCTTTGAAATTGAGATTTTGAAGGGACTCCATTGATGAAAGCTACCATACCTTAATCAACAATGCCCAATGAATTTGGTGTGAAGAACCTTGATCCTTGAACCCTAGCTCTAACTTTCTTCTTCTTCTTCTTCAAGTTCTAGAGAGAATATTTGGAGAGGATGAAGGTTTGGGAATTGTTTTGGGTTTTAGGAATAATCAGGTGGATGACTTAATTCAGCAGTCTAAAATCCTTATATAGGTGGTCTAAATTAGAGTAAAACGACATCACTTAATCCTAATTAAAATCGTAAAAGACCTTTAAGTCCTCAACTTAACCGCCCAGACTCCACCCACGAGACCCCGCCAACGGACCGTGGATGGACCTATGGTTTGTCCTGGTCAAGCGTGGGTAGATACAGAGAATTTTGGCCATCTACGACACCCCCAACCATTGGCAATGGACCCATCCATAGGGCGTGGGTCCTGGCCGTGGTTCACTGCCCCACATTGCCTCCCATGGTGCCATCCACGAGGCTCACCCACATGGTGTGGGTAGCCCTCGTGGGTGACACCTGGGAGTTCTAAAAATTTGCTAATTTTTCCTTTTTTGGGCTACGGGGTGTTACAATATCTCCCCCTTGAGATCATTCGTCCTCGAATGACGATCTAGACACCCTACGGAAGTACAGACTCAAGACTAGCAGCCCATCATGCATGCAACATCAAGATAATGCACAATTCAAAGGAGGAACATCAACTCCAATTCAAACATACTCAATGCATCACAAGGAAGTAGGAACTATATCTAATAACCCATTATGCATGTAATCTCAACATTTCTCATGTTCATAGTAGGAATTACCTTCTCCAAACTAAAAGCATGCTCAACACAATCTCATGGAGCGTTTATGCAATTAAACTTAAAAAGCAAAAATTAAAGCATGTTCAACAATTCATGAGGGAAATTAATCATATAAACTCATCTTCTTACTAAACATAAATTTCTCAAGAACATGCATAACATAGGAAAATCATGGAAAAACTCAATTAACACACGACTCTCAAAACAAGAAAAACTCATGAGGAACTACTTACCTCAATCTAGGGTAGGAGTAGAAGAAAAAAGATGAGGATAGCGGGACTTCATATCGGCCTTGGCCTCCCAAGTAGCACCCTCAACTAGTTGATTCTTCTACAAAACCTTCACGGAAGCTATTTCCTTGTTTCTCAACCTCTTAACTTACCGGTCTAGAATCTCTACCAGAACTTCATCATATGAAAGAGTTTCATCAACCCCCAACCCTTCTAAGGGGATTATGAACGCCGAATCTCTAACACACTTCTTGAGCATAGAAACATGAAACACCGGATGCACCAAAGCCAACTCACTTGGCATATCTAACTCATAGGCAACTTTATCAATACGCCTCAAAATTTGGTAAGGGCCTACATACTGGGACTAAGTTTTCCCTTCTTGCCAATTCTCATCACACCCTTCATGGGGGAGATTTTCAAATAAACCCAATCGTTAACCTCAAATTCTAGATCCCTCCTCACATCGGCATAAGACTTTTGACGGCTTTGAGCCGTTCTCAATCTCTCCCTAATGAGTCGGACTTTCTCAATGGCCTCTAACATAAATTCGGGACCTATCAAAGCCATTTCCCATACCTCAAACCAACCTATAGGAGATATACACCTCCTACCATACAAGGCCTCAAATGGAGCCATACCAATACTTGAGTGTCACGACCCGGGGGTACACCCTAGATGTAACACGACGTACTTGACCCCGAAGGGGTCTCATACAAGCCCTTAGCATATCATAACATAAGATAAAGAACAATAAAGAGTAAATCACATTCTCAAGTCTACAAAGTTTTCATCAAAAGCATAGCGGAAGTCTAGAATTGTGTCAATTAGCCATCTATTATAATCAAAGTCTCAAATAGGGTCACAACCCTTACAACATTGTTTTCAAATGAAAGTACAAGGAAAGAAACTAGAAAATCATCATCCCTCCTCGAACTTTGAGGACTCACCAAAAGCAAGGAGAGAAGTCGATCCAAGATTTGACCAAGAAGGAAATCACCTCAAGAACCGGTCCCTACAATTATGTAAAAATGTAGAAAATATGGGTTGGTACAAGAATGCACTAAGTATGATAGCCATGTACAAAAATAGTGAAATCATGCGAAAAAGGGACATTTTAGTTTGATGCATGCCATTTGCTAAGTTAAAACATCATTTGGGAGATAATGTAGAAACACAAGTCATAAGCAGAAACAATTCATAAGTCATCATGTGCAGTGCATAGATAAGATCCCATAATTCCACCCATGCCAAGCAAAGCTTCTTGAGTAACTATAGTTCATAACTCAACTCCGTGTTCATACTACCATAATAGGGAATAGCCTTAACCGACATAGACCATGTGAGCTAAACATGGAATCTGGTGTCTACCCCACACCGAAAAAGGGTTGTCGTACTTGCCGAGGGTAGAACCAAACTCTTAGCTTATGTGGATCCACTAGCTAAAGACCTATGAGGGCACATAGTTATGGGATAGGGATATTTCTTCTAGAAAACTCGGCCTCTACTAACGTGAGGGCTTCCATCCCAAGAGATTGTTCCTAGAAACCTGGACTCTACTAACGTGAGGGCTTCCATCTCATATCACTATCAACTCGGTTCTAAGCATACATCCCATTGAGTTCATATTAAGCCTTGACTTAGGTTCATAATTATGGAAGAATGTCTTGACACTCAATCCAACATAACTCATACTAAAGCTCTTATATTCGATAGCTTAGACTAGTTTTCCAACCTTAAATCACTACATGTGACAAACCTTTCACATCATATCATATTCATACATAAGTGTGTACATGTGGATAACTTCCAACAACATAACAACTAGATCATAATCATATTCACTTTACTCGCAAAGTGCTCATAAACATGTATACAATTCTCATAATCATGCATAATTCATATACTTTTCTCTTCAAGGATCATAGATATCCATATCACCATGAAGCATTGCCGAACGACATTCTTTTCTCACCAATCTAGACACACCCGTCAAATACCTACTCATCATGTCCTTAAAATCCGCCACCAAAGCCGGAGCATACTTGGACAATTCGGTGAACTTTAGAGAATACTCTTGAACACTCATACCTCCTTGACGAAGGTTAATGAACTCTTCCACCTTAGATTCCCTTAACTCTCGGGGAAAGAATCTATCAAGAAATGCCGATTTAAACACTTCCCACTCTATGGGACCCGCTCCTACCGGCCTATTGTTCTTCCATTGAGTATACCATATTTGAGCAACTTTCTTCAATTGGTAAGAGGCTAGCTCTGCTTTCTCTACCGAAGTCACCCCCATAGCATCAATTATCTTGTAAACCTCTTCCACAAATTCTTGAGGATCCTCTCCCACTTTGGAACCATGAAACTCGGGAGTGTTCATTCTTGCAAAATCCCTTAATCTAGAAGCGCGGAACTCACATTAGTGTTCATAGGAGCAATCACCTCTCTTTTGGTTTGAGTTGTAACAACTTGAGCCAACAATTGGATAGTAGATCTAAACTCTGCATGGGTCACATTCTCCACCACGGGATCAACCGAAGCTTGATTAGCTTGAGGAGGAACTCCTTCATTCACATGCTCATCTTCCATCCTTATAGCGTTAGCTCTTCGTGTATTCATTTCCTGAAGACACAAGAGAAGGATTAGAAGGAAGACCTTATAGAGTTAACCTCTATCGCACGACTCAAGAGTAATGAAAGAAGTGAAATTTCCTAAACATCTCATAGCCTCTCATTCATAAATGTGGCACACTTCACACTCATGAATAAGACTCTACTAGACGTGGCTTATGAGACATCATCCTAGAATCATTCTAAACCTTTTGCTCTGATACCAAGTTTGTCACGACCCGGGGGTACACCCTAGATGTAACACGGCGTACTTGACTCCGAAGGGGTCTCATAAAAGCCCTTAACATATCATAACATAAGATAAAAAACAATAAAGAGTAAAGCACATTTTCAAGTCTAAAAAGTTTTCATCAAAAGCATAGAGGAAGTCTAGACTTGTCTCAATTAGCCATCTATTACAATTGAAGTCTCAAATAGGGTCACAGCCCTTACAACATTGTTTTCAAATGAAAGTACAAGAAAAGAAACTAAAAAATCATCATCTGTCCTCGAACTTTGAGGAATCACCAAAAGCAAGGAGAGTAGTCGATCCAAGCTTTGACCAAGAAGGAAATCACCTCAAGAACCGGTCCCTACACTTATGTAAAAATGTAGAAAATATGGGTTAGTACAAGAATGCACTAAGTATGATAGCCATGCACAAAAATAGTGAAATCATGCTAAAAAGGGACATTTTAGTTCGATGCATGCCGTTTGCTAAGTTAAAACATCATTTTGGAGATAATGTAGAAACACAAGTCATAAGCATAAACAATTCATAAGTCATCATGTCATAAGAGAAACTTACCATAAGTACCCTTAAAGCATACTTGTGCAATGCATAGATAAGATCCCATAATCCCACCCATGCTAAGTAAAGCTTCTTGAGTAACTATAGTTCATAACTCAACTCCGTGTTCATACTACCATAAAAGGGAATAACCTTAACCAACATAGACAATGTGAGCTAAACATAGAATCCGGTGACTACCCCACACTGAAAAGGGATTGTCCTACTTGCCGAGGGTAGAACCAAAATCTTAGCTTAGGTGGATCCACTAGCTAAAGACCTATGAGGGAACATAGTTATGGGATAGGGAGATTGCTTCTAGAAAACCTGACCTCTACTAACGTGAGGGCTTCCATCCTAAGAGATTGTTCCTAGAAACCCCACCTCTACTAACGTGAGGGCTTCCATCTCATATCATTATCTACTCGGTGCTAAGCATACTTCCCATTGAGTTCATATTAAGCCTTGACTTAAGTGCATAATTATGAAAGAATATCTTGACACTCAATCCAATATAACTCATACTAAAGCTCTTAGATTCGATAGGTGAGACTAGTCTTCCAACCTTAGAATCACTACATGTGACAAACCTTTCACATCATATCATATTCATACATAAGTGTGTACAAGAGGATAACTTCCAACAACACAACAACTAGAGCATAATCATATTCACTTTACTCTCAAAGTGCTCATAAGCCTGTATACAATTCTCATAATCCTGCATAATTCATATACTTTGTCCTTCAAGGATCATAGATCATAATTCATCAACACATCTATAATTACTACATTAGACATGGATAATATCATAATTCAAGTGATTCAAGTACTTTCATGCATAATTCAATCATATTCTCCTTGCATATTCATATACTTTGTCCTTCAAGGATCATAGATCATAATTCATCAACACATCTATAATTACTACATTAGACATGGATAATATCATAATTCAAGTGATTCAAGTACTTTCATGCATAATTCAATCATATTCTCCTTGCATATTCATATACTTTGTCCTTCAAGGATCATAGATCATAATTCATCAACACATCTATAATTACTACATTAGACATGGATAATATCATAATTCAAGTGATTCAAGTACTTTCATGCATAATTCAATCATATTCTCCTTGCATATTCATATACTTTGTCCTTCAAGGATCATAGATCATAATTCATCAACACATCTATAATTACTACATTAGACATGGATAATATCATAATTCAAGTGATTCAAGTACTTTCATGCATAATTCAATCATATTCTCCTTGCATATTCATATACTTTGTCCTTCAAGGATCATAGATCATAATTCATCAACACATCTATAATTACTACATTAGACATGGATAATATCATAATTCAAGTGATTCAAGTACTTTCATGCATAATTCAATCATATTCTCCTTGCAT
>JAJONR010010342.1:0-13019 GCA_029582245.1 Solanum etuberosum
GCTTCCAATTTCCAAAAAAAAATACCAATTGTGTCGAACTTTCCATTTTTGGAATAGTTACGGAATCTCCATGAATAGGATCAAACCTTATTCCATGGTATTTACATGAGGTTCCTCTTTAAGAAAGTCCCCGAGAGGGCTTGGTGGAATACTGGGCAATCCCAAATTGTCTTGAATAATATTCAAGAAAAGAGTCTTCTAGAAAAATTCAGAGAATTAGAGGAACTCCTCTTCTTGGACGAAATGATCAACGAATACTCCGAAATACATCTCAAAGAGTTTGGCATAGGAATCCATAAAGAAACAATCCAATTAATCACGATAAAAAATGAGAATCGTATGGATACGACTAGGAAAATGGATATCTCCAGAAAAGATTTTCAGTTCAATTCATTTTTTTTTTCTCTTCACCCGGACCAACCCACCGACTCGGCTTCTTAGATTTAAGGTGATTTGTGTATCGACCCCAACGATACTATTGTTCCGTACCATTATGGAAGAAGATCCGGGAAAGGGGCGGTCAGTGTTGCGGTTGGCGATTCAGCTCTCAAAAATGTGAGTATTTTGGCATCTCTCGTTGCTTCGGATGAGAAGGAAGCTTCTCACAGATATTGGGTGATATACATACGAATGCGTTGGTCCATCAATGCCTTAGGGGAAATCATCTGCGCCAGTGTAAAAAAAAATTCAACATTTTGACAGTAGCGAGGAGAAGGAAAGGAGCTGAAAGGCACCTACGTCATTCGGCTCGCGCGCAGAAGGTGGGGCTCATAGTCTTCCTGGCCTTCTCTGGGGCTTCTTGTACAAATATGAGTAGCGCGCGTATCCGAATATATTTTTGCAGGGTCGGAAGGAGCGCACGCCAAGTTAGATAGAGCAAAGGGGGGTCCTGTCAAGTCGGTCCGCTAACGCCTTATATTCCTTATCACCTTTCCCCGGTTCAGGGTATGAGTTCTTTCTCTATGCTGAAAGTCCCAGTGTGAACTCCGCTACTGATCTGACTCCGGTGGATTCTCGAGAAGAGAGGAGCCGTGGTGGTCCCCCCCGAACCGCCCGGATCCCACGAGTGACTTTCTACACCAAAAATATTCTCTTAAACGAAGGTATTCGCGCTTGGATGGCGGCTCAAGATCAGCCAAGAGTGGGACCATGAAATATTATTATTTTATAGAGGTATTATTTAATCGATAAATTAATATTTATTAATTTAAAGAGTGTTTTGACACCGTAAAATTTGTTCAGGGATGAAATCTCAGAGAATTTAAATGAATCCACTTGTGAAAACGTCATTCAAACTTGAAGTCATGAATAATGATTTCGGTTACCGCAGTAAAATGGACGTTAATAACCCGTTGGATGGGTGAAAATGATACATGTTGAAAGGTTCGGAGCTTAGAAGAAATTGTGGATACCATTGAAAAAAATAATGTTGATGATAAAGTTGAAGATGATACAATACCTTTGGAAACTGTTACGCGTAAGGAAGCACTTATTGCATTTAGAACTCTTCACAATTTTATGGTGCAGCTCGAAAAGACAGCACCGAAACTTTTGGATGCAATAAGAAAAGTTAGAGATGAGCTTCAACTAGATTTAAATTTTAACCAAAAACAGAATACAATAGAATTATAATTCACTAAATTGTCTTAGATATATTTGTACTTTTAAAGAAATATTAATTTATAATATTAATGAGACCATATATTTATTTAGGGGTCTTCTGAAAATATATTATCTTATTATCTTATCGAAATGAGTGATTTTTTCTATTGTCCCAAGTCAGGACCGGAGGAAAATATTATTTTAGAGAGGTTATTAATTAACCGAGTATTAATTTAGTGAGGTTTTACTGTACTCATCACTGCATTTTTTCAAAATATATTAATTCAATGTTAATAAATTGAGGGTATATATAATTGGAAAAAATAAATTGTCCTTTCTTGATTTGTCAAAAATGACAAGTAAAAAGAGAAATCGAATTAAGAAATATTTGATAAGCAAATAAGGAAAGAAAAAGTATTACTATTATTATAAATTTAATTTAGCCGTTATATATGTAGTTGATATATATATATATATTACATATTAATCAGTAAAAGAAATGGATATTCTTAAAAAATAAGATTAATTCAGAAGGACTTGTTTAGTAATTTTAAATATATAGCAAACAAAAATCCATTGGGGTTTTGCTTATTCTTTGTACATAAGCTATTGTGATCGTTTCTATTGTATGAACTAAATATTATTCTATTTCAAAATTTTCCTAATGCCTCGGGAAAGTTGTCACGACTCAGATTGCTATGAGTGACACTCACACTGATCCTCTGGTGGGAGAATCAATTAGTAATCTCAGTCTAACACATCAATCATTATTAAGAAGCAAACCCATTATATAAAATATTAGAAAAACAGTTCAAAACAAATAATGTATTAAGTTTTCATAAACTCAATCAATTATCATTAAAATAACTATGCAAAAACAACTTCCTAGAAATTGAAAGTCGAAGTATCAAAACTTTAAAGTATATGGAAAAAAGGGATGCAACCCCAACCAAGAAAATAATAAACTAAAGTCAATGAAATGTCTGAGTCCGGAAAGATGGACAAACAAACTAGGAGGAATCCATGGTAGCCCAGAAGAAATAGCTCACACTTGGATTCAGATGTCGTTGATCTCATAAGTGAGGTCTCGTTGGCGGAGCCAAGAATTTCACGAAGGGTGTCAAAAAAAGGGAGCTAGTGAGATTCGAACACGTGAGCACCCTAAGGCTCTTTCAAGGCGTCTAAAATTACTGAGCTACAACACCTTGTTCTATCACGGGTGTCTAGAATATGTTATTTAATTATTTCATGTATCATTTTACTTGCATATACGATATTATTTTCCAACAAAGGGTTTCACGACCCGAGCCTAGACCTTGGACGTGGCCGGCTGTAACGATCTGTTTCTGTCGTTATGGAAAAGTCAATGGGGAAAGAATTTGGGCCAGAAAACTTTTGAGTAGTGACTTGGGAATTCCTAGCCTAGTCAAGACTTGGACTAAATCTGAGTCAGGTGAGGTATAGGGAAATATGGTAATGAATGAGAGAGTTAATTATTAATTTTATCACATGAGTAGATAGCCAAGACGTTAGGGAGCCCGTACGGCTTTGCAGAATCAAATTTGGGCCAGTAGAACTCCTGAAACTGATCTTAACATGAACAAGTAGATTTTGAACGTCAAGGGTTGAAGGTGTGTTGTGAAATGGGAGTTTGAAACTCAAATTCTGACTTTCAGTCTCCGTGTAAGCCGCTAGGGCGGGTTGGGTCCCGCTGTGGCGGGACAGTCGCGACTTAAATCGGGTAAAAACCCTAAAAATATTATTTTCTGCAAACCTTCGTTCTTGAGAGTTAAGAGACGACCCAGGGCAAGTTCTTGACAGTTTTCCATCACTTCTAGCGCTAAAGGTAAGATTATTACTCCCCTAATCCATTTTTCGATCCATAGAACTTAGATTCTTGGGTAATTATCATTGGGGGAGGGTTTTGACCTGAAGTTAATTGTGGAAAAAAACCCTAATTGAACATTAGGATCTTGGGTTTGGCCATGGATAGATAGATTGATTATTATCCTAGTAAATTAGGCCTTGTTTATTGATCCTTGCGTTAATTGATTGTTTTAGACCAAGAACAAGCTGAACGAATTCCGAAAGGGAAGGCTCAATTGTCTTAGGAGGATTCAAGCTTGGTTTCAAGGTAAGTGATGGTTCGATTTCCTATTTGTGTGATATATGCCGGTTAATTGCTTCATTGTATGCATGCGTGTATGTGAATAGGGAAATTTGAACCTAATCTAATGAAATGATTATGTATGAACAATTACATGCCATGAACCTAATAGTTGATTGTATGACTATAAGTAATGTTCAATATGGGTGTGATTGTGATTGTGGTTGTGCTGACTGGATCAAGTGTCACATTCCGACACATATATTGGATCGGGTGTCACGTTCCGACACATATATTGGATCGGGTGTCACGTTTCGACACACGTATATTGGATCGGGTGTCACGTTTCGATAAACTAACAGTTTGGATGTGGGTTTCATGAGAGGACCACTTGTGATTATTACATTCATATTTGTCTGTCATTGATATTGGGAAATTGTATGTTTCTCCTAAAATGATAACTGAGTTATGCATTCTGTATATGTGTGTTTACTATGTTGTGATTGCTTTCTTATGTTCCGCTTATTGGAGTAGCTGCGTGATCCTACCAGTACACTGTGATTTTTGTACTATTATTGCACTTGCTCGTTCTTTATTGAGTACATGGCATCTTCAGGCAGCTATTGATAGACCTCAGCTAGGAGATCAGTGATCAAGACAGGATTCAAGGGTGAGCTAGTTCTTTGAGGCTGCCATGGGTTCTCTATTGTTTAGTCCATTCTTTCTGGACTCAGACTTTCTAATTAGAATTACTCGTATGTTTAGATTTTGGGTTTGGACACATTCTCTTAGACTTGTTGGTTAGTAGTTTTGGTACAATGACTTTCAGTTCTAGGGGTTAAATTTTCGCGATAGTCGTTTGTTGGACCTTCGGAGTTTATGGGAACTCCGTATTTATTTAGTCATTTAAACTTGCTTCCGTATTTTTAAATGCTCAGTTTTTCATTAAATTTCTTAGTCGGATTGTATTAATGGTTCTGCCACCGGAGGGTTAGTGTCGGTGCCAATCACGGCGGTCTGGGTCGTGACAAAGTTGGTATCAGAGCCCTAGGTTCGTTGATCTCGTTGTACCAAAACGAGTCTATTGGAGTTTTACGGAACGGTACGGAGACGTCTGTACTTTTCTTCGAGAGGCTACAAGACTTTAGGAAATCTTTTTTTTTCTACTCCTTATGTGCTATGACTTGATTCCAATTGGTATCTGGTGATCCAAATTGGTATCTAATCTTCTTCCCTCTTTCGTCTCCAGATGGTTAACACACGTTTCAACGGCGTCAGGCCCGTAGCTCCCGTCAATGAGCCAGCCAAGGAGTCCGCAGCAAGAGGACGCGGTCGAGGCAGGGGTAGAGGAAGAGAAAGGGGCAGAGGCCGAGAAAGGGTAGCACCCGCTAGGGGTGGAGCTCCAGTTGAGAATTCTCCCAGAGATGAGGCCCCTCCTGCACATCACGAAGAGGTAGAAGAGAATGTGGAGATTGAGGACGAGAAGGAGGTTGGACCAGAGAGGGATGCACAGGAAGAGGCTACAAGTGTTCCTCCCTTAGACCCAGTGTTAGCTCAACAAATTATGACTTTTCTGAAGGGATTGGTCGGTCCTGGAGTCCTTCCCACAGTGCAAGCGACTCAACCTCCAGTCAACCCCCCCTTGCTATTGCGGTTTTCAAGGTGGGTGGAGCAGTAGGCACTGATGTCTTTTTCCATTTCCTATTGGGTCCTGTGATGACTGGTAATGAGCATGAGATGCTGACTAAGTTTCTGAAGCTAAAGCAGCCTGTGTTCCATGGTTCTGAGAGTTAGGACGCCTATGAGTTTATTTTGGATTGTTATGAGAGGCTTCACAACTTAGGTATTATACACCAGCATGGGGTAGAGTCCGTGACCTTCCAACTTCAGGGTGAGGCTAAACAGTGGTGGAGGGCCTATGTGGAATGCAGATCGTCAGTTTTACCCCCACTCACTTGGACGCAGTTTCATACTCTGTTTCTGGAAAAGTATGTGCCCCAGACTTTGAGAGATCGTAAGAAGGATGAGTTCATGACTTTGGAGAAGGGTGGTATGACTGTAGCTGCTTATGAGGCTAAGTTTCATGCCTTGTTTAGATATGCTACAAAATTGGTAACTACATAGGCGGAGAGGATTCGTCTATTTTTCAAAGGATTGAACCCTGAATTACAGGTATTGTCTTTTCACATGACTTCTGCAGGAATTTTTTTTAATGAGGTGACAGACTTTGTGAAGAAGGTAGAGGGAGTTCGACGTGATGGGCAGGTAAAAACTCTGGCTAAGAAGCCCAAGAGCACAGGTAACTTCCATGGTTCCTACTCCAAAGGTTCAGGTAGGCCGACACTTGCAGCCCGGCCAATTCAGTCAGCCTTGCCCGCTTCTACATGTGGTTACTCAGGAACTCCACAATAGAATTTTATTCAGGATAGCCAGGGTGTCGCGCCTTCGGCTAGCGGCAGACCGTCTTTTGATCGTAGTTGCTATAATTGTGGAGAACCTGGGCATATGAGGAGAGATTGTCCCCATCCACGCATGTTTTACCCCGCACAACAGCAGACTAGAGTAGTGGTACCCGCGGGAAATGGTAATAATGGCAGAGGACGTCCACAAGGTGGGAGATGAGGGAATCAGTGAGGCCGTGGAGGTCGGGGAAATGGTAATGCATGTAGAGGAGCAGCGCAGCCAGGAAATGAGGTTGTCTGTCAAAATGACATGGCTCAGTTGGGCAAGACCGAGGCGGAGACACCTGATGCAGTGATCACATGTACTATTTTAGTCTGTGACCGGATGGATAATGTGTTGTTTGATCTGGGTTCTACTTTTTCATATGTGTCAGTTCCGTTTGCCTTGGGATTTGATGTGGTTTGTGATGTACTTGATGCCCCCATCCATGTTTCTACCCCTGTTGGAGAGTCTGTCATAGTCACCCATGTTTATTGTGCTTGTCATGTTATGCTTATGGGTTTCCAAACATGGGCTGATTTGGTTATTTTGGATATGACTGACTTTGATATAATCTTAGGCATGACTTGGTTGTCCCCTTATTATGTTGTGCTTAATTGTAATACTAAGTCTGTAACTCTAGAGATTCCGGAAAGGGAAAAGTTAGAGTGGGAAGGGGTGTACAAGCCTAAGCCAACTAAGGTCATATCTTCCATTCAGGCTAGAAAACTGGTGGGGCAGGGGTGTTTGGCGTTTTTGGCTCATATTCGGGATGTTGATGTTGAGTCTCCCTCTATTGAGTCTATTCATGTAGTTTCTGAATTCAAGGAAGTGTTTCCTACCGATTTTCCTGGTATGCCTCCGGATAGAGATATAAATTTCTGCATTGACTTGGAACCTGGTACTCGCCCCATCTCCATTCCTCCTTATCGAATGCCAACGGTAGAATTGAGAGAGCTTAAAGCTCAAATCCAGGATCTTCTGGATAAATGTTTCATCCGTCCTAGTGCTTCCCCGTGGGGTGCTCATATCTTGTTTGTTAAGAAGAAAGATGGTAGTATGAGGATGTGCATAGACTATCGACAGTTGAATAATGTCACCATTTGAAATAAGTATCCGTTGCCTCAGATAGATGATCTTTTTGACCAGTTGCAGATTGCATTAGTTTTATCTAAAATTTATCTAAGGTCTGGTTACCATCAGTTAAAGATTAGGCATGAGGATGTACCAAAGACGGTATTCAGGACCCGCAATAGGCACTATGAGTTCTTAGTGATGTCGTTTGGGTTGACCAATGCGCCTGCAGCTTTCATGAGTTTGATGAATGGTGTGTTCAAACCATTTCTGGATTCTTTTGTCATAGTCTTTAGTGATGAAATTTTGGTCTATTCGAAGAGTAAGGAAGAGCATGCTGACCATCTTCGTATTGTTTTGGGTGTCCTTGGGAGGCAAAAATTATATGCCAATTTTTCCAAGTGTGAGTTCTGGTTGCCTTCACTTGACTTTTTGGGGCATGTGGTTTCAAGGGAAGGGGTAAGGGTAGATGCCCAAAAGATCGAAGCAGTCAAGAATTGGGCCCGGCCTAGTTCTGTGACTGAAATTAAGAGTTTTGTGGGGCTCGCTAGCTACTATTGTCGGTTTGTGAAGAACTTTGCTTCTATTGCCACGCATCTGACAAGGCTGACCAAAAAAGAGGTGCCTTTCGAATGGACTGAAAAGTGTGAGGAGAGCTTTCAAGAGCTCAAGACTCTTCTGACCACAACACCTATTCTAGCACTACCGGTGGAAGGTAAAGATTTCATTATTTATTGTGATGCTTCACATTCAGGTTTGGGTGCTGTGTTGATGCAGGATAAGAATGTCATAGCTTATGCATCGTGGCAACTGAAGATGCATGAGAGAAACTACCCTACACATGATTTGGAGTTGGCAGCGGTAGTGTTTCCCTTGAAGATCTGGCGGCATTACCTTTATGGTGTCAAGTGTGAGGTATTTACTGACCACCGTAGTCTACAACATGTATTCACTCAGAAGAACCTGAATCTGAGACAGCGAAGCTGGATGGAGTTACTCAAGAACTATGATGTTACCATCCAGTATCATCCGGGTAAGTCTAACGTAGTGGCAGACGCATTAAGCCGGAAGGCGGTGAGTATGGGTAGTCTAGCTTGCTTGGGTGTATCCAAGCGACCGTTGGCCAAGGAAATTCAAACCTTGGAGTCTAAGTTCATGCGGTTGGGCATCTCAGAAAAAATGTGGGGTGTTAGCTAGCATTGAGGTTAGGCCCACATTCATTGAGGAGATCAAGGTCAAAATTTTTTAGGATGAGAGTTTGAATGAGCTCAGGAAGAAGACAGTGTCTGGCAAGGCACAAGTTGTGACTCTTGATGCGGGGGGTGTGCTCAGTTTTAACATAAGAATTTGTGTTCCCCGAATGGATGACTTGATTCAGAAGATGTTGACAGAATCCCATGGTTTGCGGTATTCCATTCATCCGGGTGTGGCCAAGATGTATCGAGATTTGAAACGACTTTATTGGTGGCCTGTCATGAAGAAAGACATAGTCGAGTTTGTGTCTAAGTGCCACAACTGTCAACAGGTAAAGTATGAGCACCAAAGGCCTGCAGGTTTGCTTCAACAAATGCCAATTCCGGAATGAAAGTGGAAAATGATAGCTATGAATTTCGTGGTTGGTCTCCCCAAGACCTTGGGAAAGTTTGACTCCATTTGGGTAGTGGTTGACATAGTGACTAAGTCAACCCACTTCATTCCAGTCAGAGTAGACTATAATGCGCAACAGTTGGCTAAGGTGTATGTGAAGGAGATAGTGAGGCTGCACGGAGTGCCCCTTTCTATCATTTCGGATCGTGGTCCGCAGTTCACATCCAAGTTTTGGAAAAAATTGCATGAGGAGTTGGGCACTCAACTCACTTTTAGCACAGCCTTCTATCCACAGACGGACGGGCAGTCCGAGAGAATTATTCAAGTGTTAGAGGACATGTTGAGGGCATGTGTGATTGACTTTGGAGGGCATTGGGACAAGTTATTACCTTTGTGTAAGTTCTCCTATAATAATAGTTACCACTCCAGCATTGACATGGCACCGTTTGAGGCACTTTATGAGAGGGGATGTAGATCACTCATAGGATGGTTTGAGGCTGGAGATGTGAAACCTTTAGGGGTTGATTTGGTGAAGGATGCTCAGGATAAGGTAAGAAGCATCCAAGCTAAGATTCTAGAAGCCCAGAGTCGACAGAAGAAGTATGCAGACCGTAAGGAAAGAGACATGGTATTTCAGGCCGGTGAACAAGTCTTTCTTAAAGTGTCACCCATAAAAGGGGTGATGAGATTCGGTAAGAAGGGCAAGCTTAGTCCTCGATACATTGGACCATTTGAGATTCTTGACTGTGTAGGGCCAGTGGCTTATAGGTTGGATTTACCTCCCAGCTTATCTGGAGTTCATCCAGTGTTTCACGTGTCCATGTTGAAGAAGTATCATGGGGACGGGGATTACATCATAAAATGAGACTCACTTTTGTTAGATAAAGACCTTCAGTATGAGGATGAACCAGTTGTAATTCTTGATCACCACATCCGGAAGCTGAGGACCAAGGAGATAAAGTCCGTGAAAGTTCAACGGAAGCCTCGTCCGGTTGAGGAAGCTACTTGGGAAACCGAGAAGGACATGCGAGACAAGTATCTCCAGATGTTCAACGATTCAGGTACTACTCTACCCTTACTTTAGCCAGTTTTGCTAGTTCATCACTCGGGGACGAGTGATGGGTAAATTGGTAACTATTGTAACGACCTGTTCTCGTTGTTATGGAAAATCCAATAGGGAAAGGATTTGGGCCAGAAAACTTTTGAGTAGTGACTTGGGAATTTCTAGCCTAGTCCATATTTGGACGATATCTAAGTCAGGTGAGGTCTAGGGAAATCTGGTAATGAATGAGAGAGTTAATTATGAATTTGATCACATGAGTTGATAGCCAAGTTGTTAAGTAGCCCGTACGGCTTTACGGAATCGAATTCGGGCCAGTTAAACTCCTGAACCTAATCTTAGCGTGAACGAGTAGTTTTTAAACGTCAAGGGTTGAAGGCGTGTTGTGAAATGGGAGTTTGGAACTCAAATTATGACTTTCTGTCTCTGTGCAAGCCGCTAGGGCAGGGTTAGTTCCGCCAGGGCGGGGCCGCTGTGGCGGGTTGGGTCCTGCCGTAGCGGGACAGTCGCGACTTAAATCGGGTAAAAATCCCAAAAACGTTATTTTCTTCAAACCTTCATTCTTGAGAGCTAAGAGACGACTCAGGGCAAGTTCTTGATAGTTTTCCATCACTTCTAGCGCTAAAGGTAAGATTATTACTCCCCTAATCCATTTTTCGATCCGTAGAACTTAGATTCTTGGGTAATATCATTGGGGGAGGGTTTTGACCTGGAGTTAATGGTGGGAAAAGCCCTAATTGAACATTAGGATCTTGGGTTTGGCCATGGATAGATAGATTGATTATTATCCTGGTAAATTAGACCTTGTTTATTGATCCCTACGTTAATTGATTGTTTTAGACCAAGAAAAAGCTGAACGAATCTGGAAAAGGAAGGCTCAAGTGTCTTAGGAGGATTCAAGCTTGGTTTCGAGGTAGGTGATGGTTCGATTTCCTGTTTGTGTAATTTATGCCAGTTAATTGCTTCATTGTATGCATGCGTGTATGTGAATAGGGAAATGTGAATCGAATCTAATAAAGTGATTATGTATGAACAATTATATATCATGAACCTAATACTTGATTGTATGACTATGAGTAATGTTCAATATGAGTGTGATTGGGATTGTGATTGTGCTGACTGGATCAGGTGTCACGTTCCGACACATATATTGGATCGAGTGTCACGTTCCGACATACGTATATTGGATCAGGTGTCACGTTCCGACACACTAACAGTTTGGGTGTGGGTTTTATGAGAGCACCACTTGTGATTATTACATTCATATCTGTCTGTCATTGATATTGGGAAATTGTATGTTTCTCCTAAAATGATAACTGAGTTATGCATTCTGTATATGTGTGTTTACTGTGTTGTGATTGCTTGCTTATGTTCCGCTTACTGGAGTAGCCGCGTGATCCTACCAGTACACTATGATTTGTGTACTGATACTGCACTTGCTCGTTCTTTGTTGAGTACAGGGCATCTTCAGGCGACTACTGATAGACCTCAGCTAGGAGATCAGAGATCGAGACCAGATTCAAGGGTGAGCCAGTTCTTTCAGGCTGCCATGGGTCCTCTATTGTTTAGTCCATTCTTTCCGAACTCAGACTTTCTAATTAGAATTACTCGTATGTTTAGATTTTGGGTTTGGACCCATTCTCTTAGACTTGTTGGTTAGTATTTTTGGTACAATGACTTTCAGTTCTAGGGGTTAAATTTTCGCGATAGTCGTTTGTTGGACCTTCGGAGTTTATGGGAACTCCGTATTTATTTAGTCATTTAAACTTGCTTCCGTATCTTTAAATGCTCAGTTTTTCATTAAATTTCTTACTCGGGTTGTAGTAATGGTTCTCCCATCGGAGGGTTAGTGTGGGTGCCAATCATGGTAGTCTGGGTCGTGACACCGGCACTCGAGAATCATTGCTGGTCCCCAAGCGAACCCTCATCCTAGCTGGCTACAAGCAGAAGACTAACTCAAGCATACAAAAGCTTAAAACTGTATTAAATTTTAGTGAACTCAAATACTCAACCTTTTTAAAAGTCTGTACAATACTCAAAATAAAAGTAAATACAAAAACTCCTCAACTCTGTCTATCTATGAAGCCTCTACTATTACAGAAGGATATCGGGACAAGACCCACGACATCTCAAAACTACTAACTGTAAGATAAAGGTGAAGTCCTCTGAAATATAAGATGGCTCACTAAAGCTGACTGGAATATCACATGACCTCAACGAAACGCCTATTGATGATCCCGAATACCTGTATCTGCATCATGAAATGATGCAGGCCAAATGGCTCAGTACATGGAATGTACGAGCATGTAAGGGGAATTCTAAAGCATAAACATAATCTTGAACTGATGGAAAAGAAACATACTTACCTCTTCTCAACTCACTCAACTCAACTCAACTCAATGAAACATAGTTCAACTCAGATAAATAGGGCTCAACTCAACAATAAGATACTCAACTCTGTGAAACATAGTTCAACTCAACTCAATAATAAGAGACTCAACTCTGTGAAACATAGTTCAACTCAACTCTGAGAAATAGAACTCAACTCAATAATAAGAGACTCAACTCTGTGAAACATAGTTCAACTCAACTCTGAGAAATAGGACTCAACTCAATAATAAGAGACTCAACTCTGTGAAACATAGTTCAACTCTGGATACTCAACTCAAGATAAAGCAACAATAAAAGATGCAATATTTGAAAAGCTTTTAAAACAACAAATAGCAACTCAATGTATTGAAGAATACAATAATAACTCAGCTTGTATATAAAAATACAATATAACTCTGTGGGAGATTCTCTAACCGACAACCATCACTATGAGCTATGTGATGATACAGTGTCTAGCCCACGCTGCCAGAACTGTCCTATACTTTGCCAGGGTATAGAACCTACTACTAAGTAGATCCACTAGTCTATGCTAAAAAGCAATAAGGAATCATCTAAAAAATATGACCCTTTCTACCCACGTTGGCTACATGGTTTATGAGGGTTGTGCGTTGTCTGAACTCTCCCCCATATCGGTGCTCAATACTACTCCCAAAATATAACTAGCTCATATGTTTAAAAACATAACTCTTTCTGTGTTTTGAGATTATTACTCAAAATCTTTCTCTTAAAAGAGATGGTACTCAAACTGCTCAAAAC
>JAJONR010010343.1:0-11690 GCA_029582245.1 Solanum etuberosum
TCAAACTAAAACAGTAGTAGTTGCAATTGTAATTTACTTGAAAGATTAATTTTCTTTTCTTAATAATTAAGTAGAAGTAATAATTAAAAGGGAAAAAAAATATAATAATACATTTTAACATCAAATATGGACTATGTATACTCTCAATATCATAAACACACTTGTTTGAGTCAACTAAAAATGAAATTTATTTTAATTATAAAAGAATCTATTCAAAGATCGATAAATGAGTGTAATCTTCTTACCATCACGCATTAATTTTGGTCGCTTTTAAAAGGACTCTTCTCAGCTATAAAAGGACACAACTATGTGACTCTCTAACACATCAATTATCAATTGAATTATTAGAGAGAAGCATTACTCCACTATAAGTCACTGAAGTCCCCCCCTCCTCCCATCCCCCCCCCCCTCTTCCTTCTTTCAATGGGTTGGCCTGAATTTCTAGAAAGTTCAAATCCTCAGGGGCCAACAATTGATCTGTATGGTGTATCACCTCAGGATAATCATGAGGTGACTTCACAAATAGATAGGTGGATTCCTGAGGAGAAATAGGTTTTTGAAAATGCTTTTTCTAGGTCTAATAACCTAGGTTCTCAAACTTTTTTCGAATTTATTGCTTCAAAATTCCCCTATAAATCCTTGGAGGAAATGAAAAACCTCTATATAAACCTCTTTAAAAAGGTTGAAATGGAGAATATTTCGAAAAACAAAAATGTTGTTGTTGGTGATGATCATCATCAGCAACATCATCAAGTGCCACAAGAAGATAACTCATCAGACAAGAAGGCCAATCTCAATAACACTCTGCCTCGAGCCGAAATCAGTCGTTCACGACGTCGTCGACGGGGAATTCCATGGACTAAAGGAGAACACTCGTAATTAAATTCTATTTTTCTTTTTCATTTTTTAAAGTTATGAATAACTTAGACATAAACTATTTTACAACCTTTATTTTTATGTTTTCACACACATTTACAAGTTTTGTTTTATTTTTTGCATGTTAGATTTGATTATTTTTTTTGCATGTTAGATTTGAGTTTTCTTTACACCTCCTTTGTATGAAACCTTTTTTTCCTTGAAAAATAAATAAATAATAAAAAGAATGAAACTTCAAGAAACTCATCAAGAATTCAAATCATTCAACCTCAAGAACGAAATTTCAGATTAATAATCATATGATTGGCGTGTGGGTGAACGAACCCAACACTAGGAGAGCTTACATACCTCTTAGGGATCAACCCTTGGCAAAATTTCTTGACAAATCCCAAGAACCTTGACGAACGCCTTGACCTTTCCTCTTTTCTCCTCTTGAACTCTTCTCAAAACCTAAGCATATTTAGGATTGTGAAAACTGACCCAAATCATTATTGACCCCTGAAACATTACTAAAAATGTTTAAAGCTAAAGGGGTAAGGAAAATACCAAACTACCTCTCATTATTTCGGGTAACTTTCCTTCACTGGACAGGCTGACTTCAAACGAACATATCTCTCTCATCCGAACTTGAAATTTAGCAAACTCGGTGGCGTTGGAAAGATAATTCAAAAAACTTTTATTTGATATCTTATAGGCCATCTAACTCATTCTATACTGAAAGTTATGGTCGTTTGAAGTTGACCCAAAACTCATAACTTAAGCTTAACTTGAACAAATCTCAAATTAGCTCTTTCCAAATTGGTTCTTTCTAAATTTAGCTCTTTCTAAGGTGGGATGTTACAGTATCTCCTCCTTGGGAATATTCGTCCTCAAATGAGATTACTCAAAGTAGACTAAGGGTGGCAACATCTAACACCGAGCTCAAACACCCAACATGCAAATTAACACAACATTTCAACTTAAAAAGTACGAAGAAAAGAATTAGTACCTTGATTTGGAACCTCCGGACTCAAAGATATGTGGGTATCTATTCTTCATATCCTCCTCAGCCTCCCAAGTAGCTTACTCAACAAACTGATTCCTCTAGAAGACCTTGACTGATGCTACCTCCTTGGTTCTCAATTTACGAACCTGACGATCTATAATATGAATGGGTACCTCTTCAGAAGATAGGTTGTCCTTAATACAAATATTTTCAGTAGGTATAATGAGTGAAAGATCTCCCATACATTTCTTCAACATCGAAATGTGAAATACCGGATGGACTGCTGCTAACTCTGGCGGTAGCTCCAACTCATAGGCTACATTACCAATCCTCTTGGATATCCTATAAGGACCAATATGCCGGGGACTAAGCTTCCCCTTCTTGACAAATCTCATAACACCCTTCATGGGCGAAACCTTCAAATACACCCAATCATCCACCTCAAACTCCAAGTCTCTTCTCCCAACATCAGTATACGATTTCTGACGACTCTGCGCTGTTTTCAACCTTTCTTGAATAGTCTTCACCTTCTCCATAGCTTGATGAACCAAGTATGGTCCTATCAACCCAGCCCCACCAACCTCAAACCATCCAATAGGATATCTATATCTTCTCCCATAAAGAGCCTCATAAGGAGCCATTTGGATGCTAGAGTGATAACTGTTGTTGTAAGAAAACTTGATGAGAGGTAAGTGATCATCCGAATTACCCTTGAAATTATCACACACGCCCTCAACATATCCTATAAAGTCTGGATTGTGCGCTCTTCTTGACCATCAGCCTGGGGATGGAAAGCAGTACTCAAGTTTACCTTCGAACCCAAACCTTTCTGGAAAGATTTCCAAAATTGTGTGGTGAATTGCGCACCTCTATCTGAAATAATGGACACCGAAACTCCATGAAGTTTGACTATCTATTGAATATATAATTTTGCATAATCCTCTACTGAATAGGTAGTCCTTACCGGCAAGAAATGGGCTGATTTAGTCATCTGATCTACAATCACCCAAATCGAATCATGCTGCCTGCGAGACCGCGACAAACCAGTAATGAAATCCATATCGCTCATTTCCCACTTCCATTCTGGAATATCTATGTTCTGAGCCATACCACCGGGCCTCTAGTGATCTACCTTGACTTGTTGGCAATTCGGGTACTTAGCAACGAACTCTGTAATACACCTCTTCATACTACTCCACCAATAGACTTCTCTCAAGTCACGATACATCTTTGTGGAACCCGGATGGATAGAGTATCCGGAGCTATGAGCTTCCTCCATGATCCTCTCTTGAAGTTCATCCACCTTGGATACACACAATCTACCTTGATGTCTCAACACACCATATCCCCCTGGTTCAAAATCCATCACTTTCTGCTTATGAACATTTGCCTTCAATTCAATCATAACAGGGTCTTGGTCTTGTTTCTCTTTTACTTCAGACACTAATGATGATTCAACCCCATTCATCACCACCACACATCCTTTATTGGAATCCATTAACCGGACTCCCAATCGTGCAAGTCTGTGCACATCTTTGGCTAATTCTTTCTTGCCTTCCTCAACATGGGCGGTACCACCCATAGACAATCTGATCAAAGCATTAGAAATGACATTAGCCTTAAATGGGTGATAGAGAATAATCATATCATATTCCTTGAGTAACTCCAGCCATCTCATCTGTCTGAGATTAAGCTCTTTCTGACTAAACACATACTGAAGGCTCTTGTGATCGGTGAACACATCTACATGAACACCATAAAGATAGTGACACCATATTTTTTCAAAGCAAACACTACAACAGCCAACTCTAGATCATGGGTTGGATAATTCTTCTCGTGAATCTTAAGTTGTATGGAGGCATAAGCTATAACTTTGCCATTCTGCATCAATACACAACCCAGTCCAAATCTGGACGCATCACAATACACAAAAAAACCTTGTGTGCCCTCCGGTAAGGTCAACACTGGGGCAGTAATCAACCTAGTTTTCAATTCCTGAAAGCTCTTCTCACAAGCTTTAGACCATTGAAATTTGTTGTCTTCTGAGTCAACTTAGTCAAAAGGGATGAAATAGAAGAAAACCCCTCGACAAACCTTCTATAATAACCAGTTAATCCCAAGAAACTCCTAATATTAGTTGGAGATGTAGGTCTAGGCCAGTTCTGCACTGCCTCAATCTTTTGAGTGTCAACGCGAATCCCATCACCAGAAATAATGTGGCCTAAGAATACCATTGACTCAAGCCAAAACTCATACTTAGAAAATTTGGCATACAACTCCCTATCCTTTAGAGTTTGAAGAACTACTCTGAGATGAATAGCATGATCCTTCTCATTCCTCGAATAAATCAGAATGTCATTAATGAAAACAATAACAAACATATCAAGATAGGGCTTAAACACTCTGTTCATAAGGTCCATGAATGCTGCAGGAGAATTGGTCAAACAAAAAGACATGACAAGAAATATATAATGACCATAACAGGTCTTGAATATTGTCTTAGGGATGTCTCTTTCTCTTACTCTCAACTGATGATAACCAGATCAGAGGTCTATCTTAGAAAACAAGTGGCACCCTGAAGTTGATCGAAGAGATCATCAATTCTCAGAAGAGGATATTTATTCTTTATAGTAACCTTGTTCAATTGGCGGTAGTCAATACACATACTAAGAGAACCATCTTTATTCCTCAAAAATAAGACTAGAGCACCCCAAGGTGAGACACTTGGTCGAATGAAGCCTTTATCAAGAAGGTCTTTTAACTGCTCTTTTAACTCTTTCAACTCAGCTGGAGCCATTCTATATGGCGGAGTAGAGATAGGACGAGTATCAGGAAGAATATCTATACCGAAGTCTATTTCACTCTCAGGAGAGACTCCAGGAAGATCATCTAAAAAGACCTCTGGAAACTCACACATAATTAGGACTGACTGAATATGTGGTGTCTCAACACTAGAGTCATTAACTCAGACTAAGTGATAGATGCACCCCTTGGAAACTAACTTTCTCGTATTAAGGTACGAAATAAAACGACCCTTAGGCACTGCTGAACTGCTCCTCCACTCTATAACTGGCTCATTAGGAAACTGAAACTTTACAACTCAAGTTCTACAATCAACTGAGGCATATCAGGCATGAAGCCAGTCCATACCTAGAATAACATCAAAGTCCACCATATCTAGCTCAACTAAGTCATCCATGGTGTCCTTGTGATTGAAAGAAATGGTACAATCACGATAAACTCTCTCAGCTAGAATAGACTCACCAACAGGTGTGGAAACACTAAAGGGCTCAAGAAGTTGTTCGGGAAAAATGTCGAACCTCATAGCAACATATGGAGTCACAAAAGATAGACTTGCACCAGGATTAAGTAAAGCATATACACCAAAAGTAAAGACTTTCATCATACCAGTGACAACATCTGGTGAATTTTCTTGTTCTTGACGATTGGTGATAGCATACAAATGGTTTACTACTCCGTCTGTCCCTGAAGTAGCTCCTCTAGCTGTAGCTCTGTCTGGCGGAGCCACTGAAGATGATTGGGCTCTATTGCCCCCATTACCATTACCTTGCCTGTTCTTAGGGCACTCTCTCATGAAGTGACCATTCTAACCACACTTGAAGCAACCAGTGGAGCCATCACGACATGCTCCTGGGTGGTTCCTACCATACTTAGCACATGTAGGAGTCCAATTACCTCTTTGTGCCATACTACCTTGAGATTGTGCAGGTCTAGCTCTAAAGTTCTAAGAATTCTGATTCTTGTACTCACCTCTGTTCTTTGGTGCATAAACACTAGCAAATGATGGAGCAGGTCCATTTGGCTTTCGTTCAAAGGATGATCGGTTTGCATTACTCTTCTGCTGCCCGGACTCATTTCCTGTTGTCTTAGACTTCTTTTTTCAGAGCTCTTCTCTATCCCTCATCTTATCTTCCTCAACCTGTTGCACATGGATCATCAGTCTTGCTATGTCCATATCCCCTATCAACATTGCAGCATTACCCTCTTTGCTTGACAGATGAGACAACCCAGACACAAACAAGCTCATCTTGCTCCTCATATCAACAACCATCTCCATAGCATAACGAGAAAGTTGAGTGAACTTGAGGCTGTACTCATGCACACTCATGGATTCCTGCTTAAAAGTGAGGAATTCTCTTACCTTTGCCTCTCTTAGCTCACGAGGAAAGAAATGCCCCATGAAGGCACTTTCGAACACAACAATTGGTGCTCATTCAGCTCTAGTCTTCTTCCATTGATCAAACCAGATTCTAGCAACACCCTTAAATTGGTATGCAGGTAGTTCCACATGTTCAACATCAGAACAATGCATAACCTCAAACACCTTCTGTAACTCTTCCACAAAGTTTTCCTGATCCTCAGTGACACTTGAACCGGTGAAGTATGGAGGATTCATCCTTAAGAACTCACGAATTCAATATGTATAAGCCACATCCTATCGAACCCCTCTCTGTTGCCTAACTTGGTTGGTCACCACTTGACTCAACATCCGGATAGCATCCCGAAACTCATCATTAGTGACCTCTCCTTGGGGTTGCACTTCTGGTGCATTGGGGACCCCTTGATCCGAAGGATCAACATTCCTTCTAGAAGGATGACCTCGAATAGCTCTTCGTGGAGGCATGATCTGAAAGATACATGCAAACACGAATTAGAAAGAAACTTTATAGAGTTGAACTCTATCACAAGAAAGGAATATGAAAGAAGTGAGATAGTTCCTAAATGTCGCAACCTCCTAATTATAGATGTGGTGTGCTTCACACCGATAACCTGTACTCTACAGAAATGGCTTCATAGATACCCTAGGACTCTTGAACTCTGTGCTGTGATACTAAGTTTGTCACGCTCCGAGCCTACACCCTGGACGTGGCCGACACTCGAGAACCATTGTTGGCCCCAAGCGAACCCTTGGACTATCTCAACTCTCAGTGGAAGACTTATACTCAACAATAAAAGAACTTTAAAAGTGAAGTTTTAACTCAGTGTCTCAAAATAATAAACTCATAAATGTATAAGAACATTCAACTCGCCAAAAGATGGCAACTCGAGTCTCAAACATCAACAATGGAAATTAAAATAACTCGTGAACTACTACTGTCTATCTATCTATGAAGCCTCTAATACTGTGAGGGATGTAGGGACAATACCCCCGATCATCCTAAAAAAACCAAAATTACGGAAATAAATAAGGGATCCTCCGGAAGAAAGGAGGCTCACCAAACAACCCTGGAACTGCAGATGGTATCAACAAATAGCCTATTGATGACCCTGATCTCCTGTATCTGCATCATGAAAAGATGCAGGCCAAATGGCATCTGTACATTGAATGTACGAGCATGTAAGGGGAATACTGAACATAACATAAAAGTTTGAACTTGGAAAGAAGGAAACATACTCACCTCGACTCTACTCAACTCAACCTCAACTCAATGTAGTATAATACAATAATAAAAGTGCAGTTTATGTAAAGTATTTAAAACAGTAGATATCAACTCAATGTATTTGAAAATATAATAATAACTCAGTTTGTATGTAAAGATACAAAATAACTCTATTTGGGAGATTCTCTAAGAGACAACCATCACTATGAGCTATGTGATGATACAACGTCTCGCCCACGATGTTAGAACTGTCCTATACCTTGCCGGGGTATAGAACTCCTCAACTAAGTGGATCCACTAAGCTATGCTTAAAAAGCAATAAGGAATCATCTAAAAAGTATGACCCTTTCTACCCATATTGGCTACATGATTTATGATGACTGATTTGTATGAACTCGTCCCCATATCGGTGCTAAATACTACTCCCAAAAATATAACTTAAATCATATGCTTTAAAAACATTTCCTCATCCTCAAACTTTGAGATTATTACTCAAAATGTTCTCTTAAAAGACATTATACTCAAAAGCTCCTCGTCAACTCATTTGGAAATCAATGTTTCCTCTCATTTTAAATGTATAAACATTTACTCTAGGAAATACTTAGTTCCCATATATTCATTTAAAAAAAATGAAACTCAACTCACCTCATCCTCATACTTAAGTACTCAAATCTTAAAATAAGTTTTCAAAGATTGTAAAAGACTTCTCAAAATGACTTGAAAGAACTGTCAAGACTTTACTCTTAACTCTACCTTGAATTTGAATTATGAATTCAAGGGTTATGATTCATATTATGAAGGATATATCGATGTTTAGATGTAGTTTAGAGTAGTCAGAATCAGAAAGGGAGTAAAGGTACACTTTAAAAAGGACTTAGATGGAGCAAACGATGGAAAAGGGTGGGGGCAGGCGACCCTGGCTGTGAGACCCCATGGTTCTTTCTCATAATATGCGTATCATTGCATGAGTGTATCAGGCTTATATGACTTGGTGTATTATTTCAGGAGAATAAGGCTTCAAAGGGGAGGTAAAAAAATAAAAGAATTAGACTAACGTTATGGGTGAAGGATGCCCTTAAAGAAGTTCGAGTTAAAGAATGTCTCTTCTAACACCCCGCCCGTTCGGAAAGTTCAAGTTATCCTGTACCTTTATGGTAAGACAAAGAGTGTCTTATATGCTAAGAAAGATGTTTTATAAGGTGATATAGTCTCCCAATGATCTTAAGTTAAGTTTTGAAGTCAAGAAAGTTGGGAAATAAAAGTTGGCAAATTCTACTTCCGAGCTATAATCGGAAGGTATGGGGCCTATTGCCTATATTTATACGTATGAGACACAGATGACCATAAGTTGGCGAATATGATGCCGGTTCGCTACCGGAAGGCACCACCATTGCTAGCACTTGGTTGGGTTGCATCTATATATACGTATTCAGGACATACGATTATGTGCGCATACCATGCATATTTAATTTATATAAGGTAGGATATCAGCCATGGAGGCTATCATAGTTTTTGTTTCAGGTGGTATCTTTATTACCCTTTTTATAGCAGCAATTTATGATTCTATTTTCTGCCTTACATACCAGTACATTTTTATCCGTATTGACGTCCCATTGCCCGGAGATGCTGCATTTTTGTTTCATGCGTGCAGGTCCAGGTAGGGATTCTAATTAACCCCTCCACTAGGATTCGGGGTTCAGCTCTGAGTTGGTAAGCTCCACCTCTTCCTGGAGCTTTCATAGGATGTTTACTTTTGTTGTACAGTTTTGGTATAGTCGGGGCCTTGTCTCGACCACTGCTTCTGACACTCATAGAGGCTATTGTGGAAACAGTATTCTGGGTTTCTTTCTGCAGCTTCCAGTTTCCAGCCACATAGGCTTAGCATGTATAGATATGTATGTGTGTGTGTATGTCCTCATTTTCAGCCTCGTCGGCCAGCTAGTACTTTATCATGTTTGGATTGTCTACCTTTGTCTATATGAGTTGTTATTCAGGTTATGACCCTAATGGTCCAGGATTAATATTTTAGATGTTATGCTGTCCGACCTTCTAGGCCCTCAGTTGAGTTAGTTGGTATGTTTTAGTGGCTAACTCGATTGCATAAGGTGTCGAGTTCCAGTCACGCCTCCTCTAGTTTGGGGCGTGAAAATTTTGTATCAGAGCAGGTCGTGTCCCAGGGAGTCCACAAGCCGTGTCTTGTAGATTCTTGTTTATGGGTATGTTGTGCACCACACTTATAATCAAGAGGCTATAGGGCATTTAGGATTGGTTACATTTATTTCAATTTATAGATCGTGCTATAGAGCTGAGTTATAAGTACGTATGAAATCTAAATCGTGCTTTGTGTTTCTTTTATGCTCAAGAGGATTTATCGAGGCTTTACAGTAGAGATTATTGGTCATCAAAAATTTGTAGATGTGATAGAGCTAGAGATTCTTGACTTTGTTATTGATATGGGCATGGATTTGTGGAAGCCTTGTTATGACAATGTCGACTACCGAGAGAAGACTGTTAGATTTCAGTTCCCAGGCTTGAGTGCGAGACTTAGAGTTTGATGTAGAAGATTGTGTTTTCTAGATAGTATTGCCTAGGAAGGGTATCATGTAATTCGTCAAGAACGGGAAGTCGAGTCTGAGGTATGTAAGGCCATATAAGATTATTTGGAGGATTGGCAGGTGGCGTACAAGTTTGATATGCCTTCGGAATTGAAAGTGGTCCATCTAGTGTTCCATGTATCTATATTGTAGAGGTGCATTGGAAAAGCTTCACGGATTATGCCCGTTGAGTATATTCGTGTCTCTAAGGACTTGTTGAATGCTGAGGTGTTAGTGGCTATGTTGGATTGGCAGGTAAGAAAGATTTGGACTGAAGAAGTGGTTTCTATGAAAGTGCTGTGGTGGATTAACAACGTTGAAGAAATAACTTGAGAAGCCGAGGAGGAAATAAGGAAGAAGTACCCCCAACTATTGATGACTTAAGCTGAGTTGCGTTTCACTAATTGACAATTATTCCTGTACACAAACTTAATTGGATTTTAAATACCTCAAAAATGCAGTTTATATGGATTGTCGCAAACTAGATATACGAAGCCTTGTAATTAGATTTTCCGAACTGGATTTATGATTTTCGAACGTAACAAATATAGCCTTGCAAATAGCGCAGTAGCAACAAAGAATACAACCAAGAGATTGTTCGAATCCATTCGCGGACAAATGTTCTTAAGTAGGGGAGAATGTGAGACCCCGTGGTTCTTTCTCATAATATGCGTATCATTGCATGAGTGTATGAGGCTTATATGACTTGGTGTATCATTTCAGGAGAATAAGGCTTCAAAGGGGAGGTAAAAAACATCAAAGATTAGACTAACGTTATGGGTGAAGGATTCCCTTAAAGAAGTTCGAGTTAAAGAATGTCTCTTCTAACACCCCGCCCGTTCGGAAAGTTCAAGTTATCCTGTACATTTGGGTAAGACAAAGAGTGTATTATATGCTAAGAAGGATGTTTTATAAGGTGATATAGTCTCCCAATGATCTTAAGTTAAGTTTTGAAGTCAAGCAAGTTGGGAAATAAAAAGTTGGCAAAATTAGAGTAAGTTTGTTTGATAAATTTTTCTGAAATTTGGGTTAAATATCTCGAAGCTTTTCTCTAAATCTATAAAGCTTTAAAAGAACCCCAATATACTAAATCGAAGGTCTACGAGTCTACTTTCCAATGCACTAAACCATTTGTCCATACAACTTCAGAATTGAGAGATATTCATATTTTAGAGAGACTGCACAAGCAGACACGTGAAGGTGGCCCCCTAGCTCCTATGTCGGTTAAGCTTTATAAGATCTGATTTCTCCTTCGTTTTATCTCATCTTTTTCAACGAAAATAAGAATAAAACTGTCCTAAATCCTCTCTAAAGGTTACCCTATCATCCAAGTGTAACATCTCGTAAATTGAAATAACTAGGAAGAAGTTAAAAATTGGAAATAGCCATTTTTGGAAAGATTATAAAAATCTGGAAATTTTGTTAAGTATGTTAGGTTGAGTTTTGGCCAACTTCAAATGACCATAACTCCTAGCCCATGATGAGTTAGGTGTGTTTCAAGATATCGTAGGAAATATCTTGGAATAATCTTTCCAACGCCGCCAAGTTTTCACGATTCCGAGTTCGTATGAGTGAGATATTCCCATTGGAAGTTGGGCTGTTCAAATAAGGAAAGTCCAATCCGGATTTTGGAAGGGTATTTTAGTCTTTTCCTTACCCTATTATTTTAATTCGTTATTAGGATTTTAATAGGGGTCAAATAAGATTTTAGTCAGTTTAGAAAAGTTGAAGTTTACGCTAGGGCTTGGAGAAAGGAGAAAAGAGGAGAAAGAAGAAGAAAAGGCAAGATTCGTCAAGATCGTTCAAGTTTGATTGTGGATTTCGCCAAGGATT
>JAJONR010010345.1:0-11096 GCA_029582245.1 Solanum etuberosum
GGAAAGGAGGTGGAGGTCTAGGCATGGGAACAACCTTTTGGGTTACCTCCGCTTCCTTCTCTGTAGCACTTTTAGACTCTCCAGTAACCTCAATCTCAGCATCATCTATTTCTACCACTTTTTCCATATCAGATGGCATGGGGGGATCAATAGTCTGCTTTCCTCTGCGAGTCGTGATTGCCATACAATGCCCATCATTTTTCCGATTTTGGATGGTGTTGCTGGGAAGTGTGCCCGATTGGCGTGTATTCACAGTAGTAGACAACTGACTAAACTGTTGCTCAAGTTATTTTATCGACATTGCATGGGCATCAACTTTCTGACCAATCCCAGACAACTCAGTGCGCATCTCTTTCACATTCTCATCAGTCGTGTCAAACCTCTTCATCATCTTCTACATCATATCCTCAATCCGTGACATACTACCCCCAGCTTCCCTATTGCCAGATTCCCGATTTGCAGGTGGAACATAAGGCCCAACTCTCTCGTTCCTGTTTCCATAGTTGTTCCGGTTGTAGTTGTTGTCGCGACTGTAGTTCCCATCCCGGACATCATGACCCTCTCGATTGTAGTTACCATAGTTCCGACCTTGGTTTCCTTGATATTGGCACCAATTATCCGAATTGGAACCTTGGCCATTGTCTCAGAAACCCCCCGCCTGATCATTCACTAAGTAAGCATCTTCCTCATAGTAGCATTCCTCAACCGGTGGTGGTGAAGTTCTAGTCAAGTAGTTTACCACATTCACCTTTTATGCACCAACGCTCACATGTTTCAATACCAACCTAAGTTCTGTCTTCATCTGAGCCATCTCCTCACGAATGTCATCGGCCGATTGACTACGTGCAGCTTGAACTGCAAAAGTGTTTCTTCCAGTTTCTGACTTTCTAGTGCTCCATGCTTTATTATTTTGGGAAGTCTTCTCCAATTTCTCTGCGATCTCCTCAAAAGTGCACTTACCATATGATCCTACAACGATAGTATCAAGCACAGCCTTACCATTGTCATCCTGACCTCTGTAGAAGTATTCCTTCAGTGACTCATCATCAATGCGGTGATTTGGAACACTTCGTATGAATGCAGTGAACCTATCCCACGAACTACTCACAAATTCTCCAGGTAGTGCTACAAAGTTGTTCAGTTTGTCCGTGTGATTCAGCTTCTTGGACAAAGGAAAATACTTTGCCATGAACACCTTGTGTAATTGATCCCATGTGTGAATCGAGTTGTACGGAAGCTCGAAAAACTATACCGCAGCATCTCCGGTCAATGATAGAGGGAAGACTCTCAACCCTATGTTATTCATGTCCAACTCTGGTCGACCCACACAACTCTTGCAAACACTCCTCAACTTAGCCATGTGCCCATGCGGATCTTCCGAAGCCATACCAGAGAACAAACCTCTTGCTGTAAGCATTTGCATCAAACTGCTAGTCACCACGAATGTATGCCCTGTAGGTAGAGGAGGGAGAACAATTTGTCCTTCAGATTCAAAAGTATTGAAGTCGACCCTGTAATTATCACGCAGTCTTGGTTCAGGTGGGTTCTGCACCCTCAATGCATCTCCGAGTAGATTATCACCTTGAACCTGAGCGTTCTCATTATTCACTTGTTCCTCAGGCTCCTCTATGACTGGATTATTACAGACCCCTTGGTTATTCATTTTTCTCAAAGTTTTGCTCAACTCTGGATCGTATGGGGTCAGTGGTTCGCCACGACTCCGTGTACTTGGCATACACTAGAGCAGAAACCTGAAGAAAACAAAAACAAAAGAAAACGTAAATTCAAGAAATAATTGACTAAAGTTCAATAACGTAGTTAAACTTAATCCAAAAGCATTATTCCCCGACAGCAGCACCAAAATTTGATACGTTAAAATTACACCTCCCTAAAGAAGTATAAGCGATCGTTGTCAAATAAAGAACCCAACTTGTAGGTTGGGGTCGATCTCACGAGGAATATGGTGAAGACTTAAACATAAATCACTATTATATTCGTTTAGTCAACTTATTTTGGAGACAAGTAAATAAAAGGGGGGGTTTGTGAAACAAATAAGTGATTGTTGTTTAAGTAACAAGTGAGCAAGATTCAAACTTTGTTGTTATCAATGAGAGAGAGAAACTAGGGTGTATTTGTTCCCCATAAGCTCTTCACGCGGTATTTCTAATAATAGTAATCCTTTCCTAGTGTTTTACATGCAAAGTTGGTAAGATAGGTATTCCTAAGTGATTGGTCCTCCAAATAGGGAATTTCACTTCGCACCTTGGTCTGGCTACGTGTGTATAATTTACTAACCCTTACCTTTACCTCAGATTAGACATCACATCAATGTATGGTTTAGTTTTCACCCTCACACCAATTGACATTAGACTATTAGATATTATCACACTAAATTTTTGTTCATAATTCTTTTCTTATTAACTACCTCCTTGGTCCGGCAAGTAGCAACAAGGCGAGTTCTAACATTGGCCACCGTTAAAAAGACTTTTAAGCGAAAGAATTACCAATACATGCATCAACACTATTCAAGAATTACTTAGTTATTATTCATATGTTGTTAATTGCTCATGGTTCCCACAACCCTAGTTGTGAATTTAGTTACTCATGCTTGAAAGAACACAATTCATATTTTTGTAAAGAGAATTCATAAACTTACGTTTAGAGTAGAAGAAACCCGTAATCTCCAATTGAATTTCAAAGCAAAAATCTTATAAACCGAAATCCAGAAATTAAATTGCCAAAGTTTGCAAGTTAATTCCCAAGAAAATATCAAGAACTAAAAGTAAGCAATAATGTCTAACCCCCAAAATCGAGGTTTACGTACCCTATTTATAGAAAAACATGTCCTAAAAAAAGGAAACAAAATAAGGAAATAAACTTTCTAGACGCAGTTTGGTCAACGACTTGACCTACGGACCGTGGGTCGACCTACGGTCCATAGGTCCCCTCCGTTGGTCAACACTTAGACTTTTCTGCAAGGCCTGGAACCTTCAACTGCCGTGGGTCCTCTTCTGTGGCTCCACACTTAGGATTTTCATCAGGTACTGGAACTTTGACTCTCTGAACACCTTCTATGGACGTGCAGGACGGCCCGTAGGTCGACCTACGGTCCGTAGGTTGCTTCGTGGTTCCACACTTGGTCAGACTTTTCTGATGCTCCCATGTAGGCCCACCATCGACAGACCGTCATAGGACCTATGGTCCGTAGGTCCCTTCATGGGTGGCTACTTCTGCAGATTTTTCAGCTGTCATCTCACTAAATCGCGTCCAAGTCGATTTCCTGAAAACATGACACAAAAATATTATTTTCAATACAAAATGCCCTAGACACACACAACTCTTAAGTGAAATGTATCAAAAATATCGTAAACTCACGGTATATCAGCTGACTCAATAAATAATGCTACAGGCCCTTTCTGGCCTAACCAGAATGCGAATGGGGAAAACATTTGAGTCCAGATGAGACTCCATCACATGAGAATAAACGAAAAGACATTAATATTTATTCATAGTGATAAATGAGATTTACAATAAAATGACAATCAAAATGAAAAAAGGTTGGGTATGAATGAGTTACCGGATAATTTTGACAAATTCCAACCTTTTTACATAAGGAAAATCATTCAAAGGAACTTAACACCAACAAACAAAATAATTGTGACCTTAAATTATACCTATTAAAGACCAAAGTAAAAATAAAAAAAAATAAAAAAAGAGTTGAAGGCATTTATTCAAACCAACTAAAAATAAATATAAAGCTCAAGTATAAGACTAAGAATTTTAGGAAATACTCTATTCAATCAGATTATAAAGAAAAATAAAATCTAACAATCAATTATTCCAACAAAACATATTGTAATTTTCTTAAAAGAATTCTCAAGGAACAGAGCCCAAGTATGGTGCCACACTGATGATCATTTAGTCTAATCAAATGCACAAACAAACAAAATAAGACATGAATAGCTAAATGTAACTCATCAAATAATTAGCTAAACTATGAAATATGAACTGAAATATTTATCACTACAAAGGAGAATGGATGCAAACTAGTTAAAGTGTTAAATAATCCGAATAAAGGAGCATGTTGGAAATGAAACAAGGCACAGCTAAACCAGATCCAACAAAATTCGACTATACATGCTTGGATATGAAGAACAACAACATACAACTCAGCCAAAGCGTAAATCATGAAGTATTTTTATCTAAAGATTCATTTTTTTAAGAAAAATCAAATCAGAAAGAATGATAAGTCATCACTACTTTACCAACTTAATTTTAAATCACCAAAGCAATAACAAAGACACTTATGAAATGCTACTGGAGAACATCTTAGATAACACATTTATACCTACAACCTAACATGGTCAAATTGACCAAAACTAATAGATTAATTAAATTCACATTGTAGGCAACAATAAATAATCATATTGGAAACACAAGCTAAAAGCTTAAGATTAAAATGGTGACATGAAATAAGAACTATTACAGAATTCACACGACTTTAATGAGCATGGTTCAATCCTACACTTTCAACATATTTCTACCCATTCATATGTAATCCAGGAGATAAATAAGGGACTGAACAGGAGAAAAATTCAAAAAAAATGCACATTCTCGCAAGACATTTAAGACTTAATGCAAAATAGCTAGAAACTGCAGAAATTTGGTCGCTCTGATTCGTCTAGTGTCCAAATAAACTGATCATTCAAAGCAAAATTTCATTCATTAATCAAAAGATAATCTCAGCTCAAGAACAAGCAGGACAGGAGGACGGAGCAAGTAGACATGGATGAAGAGGTTCAGCCATTTTAAAACTTTAAAACACTACAATGGATGTTTGGGCTCGAGCTAGCATAATATCCAGCTATAGACTAGATGCAGACACAGTTGTGCTAATCCAAAATAAGCAGAGATTCATATTAGCAGTGATACGAGTAAAACGCTATACATAGATTTTGAAACTATAAGTTTAGCAGAGAGTTCAAACCAAGCCACATACTTAGTAAATACACTCAATAGTCATATCATAATCTTTAATGAACTATAACCATAGATGAGCAGTGAAAGGAACAAGGTAAAAAACTAAGTCCAAATCTACAGCTAAATAACATATTAATTGAAACTAAGGCGAAATTTAGAGGGATCTTTACCTCTGTGCGGGCAGCGAACTGAGACGAACAAGACTTGAAGCTGACTTCCACCGCCACAGGCTCGACTCGAGAAGTAGAGAGTCAACACCGAAAGATTCCGATGGAAACTCGGATTCCAAGCAAATGACCCAGAGATTTCGGAAATATGAACACTATTGACCTAAATGTAAAGTTCAACTTTCTCTTATGCTTTTCTCACTGTCTTAAACTTCAATTTTCCCAACTTTTCCCTAACTCAATATCAACTATCTCCAAAAAATAAAATGAAGAGGGTGAGAGCTTTAAATAGAAGAAGATACGGGTTGATTTAAAGGGGGGAAACGGGAGAGATTTGGATGGAATTCCAAATTTGAAATTCCAAATCCTTTGGAGATAAGGCTCACTACAACAAATTCGATTCTCAGGTACAAATAATTTCGTCATTTATAAATTATATTTCGTCACTAAAAATCTTGTGAGACAAAAAATAATTCGTCAATCAGTCGTCACTAAATGTGTGTCGCTAAAAGTATACAAAAACGATTTAGTGCTTCGTCGCTAAAAGTATTATATTAACTACAAAAAGAAAAATCATCCCCAAATGCTTAAACATTTGTGACAAATTTATTTGTCGTAAAAAATATTATTATTTTTGTAGTTAATAGTATGCTTTGTCACTAAAAAGGTTATTACTACCGACAAAATTATATCGTCGCTAATTATTTTACTTCAGTCAGTGACGACATCAATTGTCTCTAAAGTTATATGCATTTCGTAGTTGAACAAAATTTAATTTCATTACTAATTACTATATTTTATATACAAAAAATTATTTTGTTCTTAAATGTATTAATTAGAGATAAATTTATTATTATTAAAAAAAAGGTTGATTTTCCTATTCTCTCCCATCTCAATTTTTTTAACCCCTCCCCAGGAGCTCCCACATTATGCTTTCTTGGGGACTTGAACTCACAACCTTAAGGTTGGAAGTGAGGAGTGCTTACCATCCGATCAACTATCTCTTGTCTATCATTTTATTTTATTTTTAACTTCATTCACTTCTTTCAAATTTAACTTCTGTAGGAATAATATATTATATGATTATTTATACACATACTCAAATGCATGAAATTTACCACCCACAATTCATTCAAATGTAGATTATATTTTAATTAAACTGTATATTTTTTAAAATATCTTTAAATATATTCAGTACGATTCTGTCATTTTATTTATTTATTTTTATAAATTTTAAAAATTATTCAGTACAATTATAAATTTATATAAAATTAAACTTTCGATTTTATTTAAAAAGATGAATAATCGGTTCAATTCAATCAGTAAATATATTGTTGTGAAAAAATATTGATACCCATAACTATAGTACTTCATCATAATATATTTGAAATCTTAGTTGGTTTATTTCTTTCATTTGTGATTTTATTTTTTAGTTTATTTCAATTTTCACATTGATGGAAAAAGTTAATAGAAATTTATGAAATATTTCGCATTTTTGCAAAGTCTAAGTTTGTAAGTTGATGTTATCTCTATACAGTTGCTCTGCGTACGTATGTAGAATTACTATTTAATATGTACATATTTTTAGACAGAAGCAAATAGATCGACTCAGTCTATGCAGTTTACCAATCAAAAATCAATAGACACGCACAAAAATTAGCACCAAGATTTGACAAATGATTTTTTATCGTCTTTATCGATGAAAGTGTATCAAATAAAAAATAAAAGTGTTAAACCAACAAATATTAGCGATCTAGTGGTAGAACCGTACCCCACTCATGGTACTTATAACCTGGATTGTACTTTTCAAATGATTCATATTATAATTGCGTAATTTAAGAAAATTGAAGAATTGAACTTTTTCATTTTTATAAAATCGACCGAATTCATTGATTTAAATATTTTCCCTCGCCAATTAACGAATGGACTTTGCCTATTACTTATGAAGCACTTATATTATTATTTTTGTAAGTTTTCACTTGTAATTATGAACAATAGTAGCAAAAAAAAATTGTATTTAGCTATGAATTTTTTTCATAACAAATAGTTGAATTATTCACTACAAATTTTAAGTAGCCGCTATTTAACACCTTACATATTTTGTGACAATCTTTTTGTTGTCACTAAATCACAGATTGATTAGAGACAATAAATTTTTTGTCACCAATTATTTATATTATTAGTGACGAAAATAAATGTCATAATTAAATCTAAATTTTTATAGCTAAAACTTATAATATTTAACTACGAACTATAATTTGTCGATATTATAACAACATATTTTTTAGATGAAATCTTTTTGTGTCCAAAAATTAATAAATTTTAAGACAAAAAATAATTTGTCATGAATTAGATACATTATTAGTGACGAAATAATGTGTCACCGATAAATTTAAACTCATGACTAACACTACTTAACAAATGACGTCAATTAATTTTTTGATGGAAAACATTAGTGAACAAAACTTTGCTACAAATTTTTATGTTTCGTCACTTAAAGTATGTGTCTCATATATTTAAGCACGAAAAGTAAATTTTTTCACTAAAAGTGAACAATTAGTGACGAATTTAATGTCGTAGCTAATAGTTTCGTAGCCATATATCATATTTGTTGTAGTGGCTGTCAGCTCTATAGTACGAATTCCTAACGGAATTGAAAGATTGGCCGTTCGATTAGAAGCCAAGGACGAACGAGCGAGGAGATGGGGACACATTGTATGATTCTCCAACGTTCTTGTACGAGACGGACACGCGCGAGTGAGATGCACTGCTGGGCTGTGATTTGGGTCACGAGTTTCTGGGTTTCGTCTGGCTGCTGCTCGCGAAGAAGAAGAACGATGCAGGGGTCGGTCGTTTAGGTACTGTATTGTTGTTAGGTCGTTTGGAATGGGCTGCTAAATGGGAATTGGGCTTTGGGTTGAGTTCTTTGTTGTTGAATTGTATATATGGGTCGGAAGTTGGATTAAGGAAGAGTAAAAATGTGGTTAAATCCGCAATTAGAAAATGGCCACCCGAATTGTAATTTTGGCCAATGGGAATTAAGAAGTTAGCCATATTGAGTTTAATTTAGGAGATTTGACTAAAGTTTAAACTAGACGAATTAATATTGATTAATTAACGAGCTTCTTAATTTCAACGAAATAAAATAATTAACTTAATTATAAACTAATAACTTGAAAATATAAGTATTAATTAACTAAACCAATTAACCAACTATTTAAGTAAAACTAAAATCTTTTTGAGACGATTTTCGAATATTTATAAAATATAAAATATATAAAAGACATATTATCATTTAATAATTAAAAATAAATGACAAAATTAATTTAAAAAAGTAACTTGAAAATATTTAGGTTTTCTAAAACTAATTATTTTAAATAGTTTGAAATTGAAGAAACTCAATGATTAATCTATATTGTGGAGGTCCAAAATTGGGTGTCAACAAAGGTAAATGTAAAAAATGCTAATAATAAGGAAAAAGAGTAATTGTTTAAAAAAATGTTGAACATAAAATAAAGGAAAAAGTTCAAAATTCTAAAAATATAGATAAATAGTAACAGAGGCCAATGAAGCATGCCACATCAGCGTTATTATTTTCAGCTTTATATATTTATATAGATTCTTACATCAATGAAACTAATCTCTTTATTTTTATTAAGAATAGTTTGATTTTGTAGGGTTGATCTTACTATGTGCACATGTATATATACACAATTCTCTCTCTATATATATATATTTAATTTGTCTATAATTTAATTGAGAAAGAAAAAATAATTAAAAAAACTATAACAAAATAATCACAATTAGATATTTTAGTAGATGGAGCTTAACTGAATTGTATATTTTTATTATTTAGAGTTTCTTAAAATAGAAAGAATAATTTGTTTTAAAAATTCATATTATGAGGTCAATACATTATTTTTAAATTTAATAAAGTTTAAATATATGTATTTAGGAAAAAAAAACTGCTTCCATCAAACGGTAAACCTTCTTGTTCGAATAATCTTTCTTCTATTTCATTTTGTTTTTGATATTTTATTGTTTCATTGTCCTTTTTTTTAACTTTTCATTAACTAAATAAATATTTGTATTGCTTATTTTATCCGTATCCTCTAGTATAGTATTTATTTTATATTTTTTATTATTTTATTCCCTTTATTTTACTTAGCAATAATTCTCGATATATAGTGAAAAAATGCATTTTGCTTATATTTTAAATTTATCAATAAAAAAATTGTTTGATTATTGATGAGTAATTAGCATATTCTAGGCGAAGTTACAACAACAACAACAGCAACAACAACAATAACAATAATAATAAAAACTTCTAGTTGTTGAGGCAGATCATATTCCTCTTTTCTATTATTTTTAACAGTAGTGAACTTGGATTAGTCCGGTGTTCCTGGTAAGGCTCATGTCAACCATTATTGAGGTTATTGTTTGGGCTAGGTTGGAACCGTAAAAATTCTTTCCATCCTTAGATTATATAAATCGTAAACGAACCTGTAGTTACATCGAAGTGATCCTGCCAAACTGTTGGTATCAGAGCCATTTTGATAGTAGTAGTAGGTGTTGATGGTCCGACACATCTTAATTTTATGAACATCATTAAAAAATATACTACTGTTAAAAGTAATAGAAAAGAGGAATATGATATGCCTCAACAACTAGATCTTCTTAATAAATGAATTATCCCTAAAATTCAGCCCAAGGTTATATACCAAATGGGTACTTTTGAAAAAATTGGATTTAAACAAATTGTCAAGACCACAGAGGAAACTATTACTGTGGATTCTGATCATGGTACTTTAAGATTATTGTCTGAAAATGATTTTACCCCTTATAGAGAAACACATAGATTTATGCATATTGGTTTGGTGCAAGTTGCTTTTAAGCCACTCACTTTAAGAGGTTTACCTGAGAGTTTCATAGCAGCTCTAAGGGATGGCAGAAATCAAAATTGAAAAAAATCATTGATAGGGACGGTTCAAACCAGTTTGGCTTATGGCCCGGTATATTTTAACGCCTATCCTAATTTACAAATTTCTTTGAATGATGAAAATTCGTTAAATACTTTAATATTAAGTATAAAATTACATGGTTATGATTATTTGCCTGGTACTGAAGTTATATGTATTTGCTATAGAATTTACTATAAACCATTATACACCTTGAACTCTATGTGTAAAATTATGGATTTTAAAAATAAAACGATTCTTATAGAAACAAATTTTAGTAAGTCTAAAGTTATAACTAGAAAGCCTATTAAATGGGATGAAATTGATTTTCCTAAAGAGTGGGTGATCGAAGAGGCAGTCCCACCCAAAAATAATATAAATCCTGGTATTTCTGACATTGAGCAAACTCCTAATGGGACAGTGAGAATCAAATTCACTGACCAAAATTTATTAATAAGTTATGCTGATAATATAGGTTTTCCTTCCAGAATGCTTAGATCTAACTCATATTATATATCTCCTGTTGATTATATTGTTGATATGCCTTCTAGAGCGTCTACTTCTCAGATTAGAGAAGAAGATAATTATAGGGTATCCACTTCTTATATGAAAGAAGGGAAGATAGTTGATAATATCAAGATTGAAAATCATATAGTTACCCCTGATATGGATCCTACTTTGTCTGAAATGGACTTTCCAAATGGTTTACATGGATAGATCAGAACTTATTGATTTTAGACCGGGGTCGCCGGTAAGAAAGAAAATTACAAATGAATTTTTTCAGCCCAAATGGGAATCATTTAGAAAATGATTTTTCAAAATTTTTAATAATAATCAACAAACATTCTTCCAAGAAGATTTTTATAATGATCTTTCTAAAGCAAATAAAGCTATTGCTTTTGTACCATGGTTTATGACGAAATATGTTTATAACTATATTTCTATGTTAGAACAAGATTATAAATTATCTGACGGTACAATTACCAAATCT
>JAJONR010010346.1:0-10326 GCA_029582245.1 Solanum etuberosum
GAGCTAGTTTTTCAGTCAAGAGTAAATGCTTTCACAATTAAGCAAGAGAGGAAACTTTGATTTCCAAGAGAGCCTTTGAGCTAAGTTTTTGAGCAATTATCTCAAACCACAGAAAGAAGTTATGTTTTTAAACATATGAGCTAGTATGTTTTGAGAGTAGTATTGAGCACCGATATGGGGGAGAGTTCATACAACTCACATCCCCCATAAACCATGTAGCCATCATGAGTTGAAAAGGGTCATACTTTTTAGATGATTCCTTTGTGCTTTTTAGCATAGACTAGTGGATCCACTTAGTAGTTAGGTTCTGTGCCCTTGGCAAGGTATAGGACGGCCCTGGCAGCGTGAGGCAAAACATTTTATCATCACATAGCTCTTAAGTGATGATTGTCGGTTAGAGAAACTCCGACAGTTATTATTTGTATTCTTATATACATAGAGTTATTTGTATTTTCATATACAAACAGAGTTTATATTGTATCTTTGCATACATACAGAGTTATCATTGTATTTCTAAATACACAGAGTTGTTATCCATGTTTTAAAAACTTTTCCTTATATTACAACAATATTATTGCTTTATATTAAAATGAGTTAAGTTGAGTTGAGTTGAGCCAGGTATGTTCTTTCAGTTCCTTTCAAACTTATGTCTTGTTTTAGAATTCACCTCGCATGCTCATACATTCAATGTATTGATGCCATTTGACCTGCGTCGTTCTTATGATGTAGATACAGGGTAACCAGGATCAACATCCAGCACTTCGTTGATCCAGTTGAACATTCAGAGTCTTGTGTTGAGCCTCCTTGCTTTCCAAAGGATCTCTATTTACATTGCTTTAGTAGTTTTTAGTTGTTAGGACGATCGGGGGTCTTATCCCGAAATCCCTCATGGTTTAGAGGCTTCATAGACAATTAGTTAGTTCATTTATCTTTACATTGTTTTCGTATGTTAAAACTTGAGTTGCCATTTTGGATAAGTTGAACGTTTATCTTTAAACGTTCTAAGTTATCTTTAAAGCAGTTGAGTAATGACGCATTGAATCCTTGTATTAATGCTTCGAGTCTTCTGCTGAGTAGTAAGCCAAGCCAAGGGTTCGCTTTGAACCAGCAATATTTCTCGAGTACCTGTCCCGTCCAGGGTGTAGGATCGGGGCATGACAAACTTAGTATCAGAGCACAGAGTTCAAGAGTTCTAGGGAGTCTATGAAGCTGTGTCTGTAGAGTCCTAGTTATCGGTGTGAAGTGCGCCACATCTATAATTAGGAGGCTGCGACACTTAAGAACTATCTCACTTTTTTCATACTCATTTCGTGCGATAGAGTGTATCTCAATAAATGTTTCTTCTAATTCGTGCTTGCGCGTGCCTCCACGAAAAGCTGTCAGAGGTCGTCCCGCTAGGAGAAATGTTGAACCATAGGATCAAGGGGTACCTAATGCACCGAAAGTGCAACCCCAAGGAGTGGTCACCAATGCTGAGTTCCGTGAAGCTCTCCGGATGTTAAGTCAAGCTGTGACCAATCAAGTTGGACAACAGAGAGGAGTTCGACAGGAAGTGGCTGATACTTCGAGGGTCCGTGAGTTCCTAAGAATGAATCCTCCAAGCTTCACTGGTTCAAGCGTCACAGAGGATCCAGAAAACTTTGTTGAAGAGCTTCAGAAGGTCTTTGAGATTATGCATGTTGCTGATGCTGAGAGGGTGAAACTAGCTGCATACCAAATGAAGGGTGTCGCTAGAATTCAGTTTAATCAGTGGAAAAAGAATAGAGATGAGGATGCACCACTTGTGAATTGGGCTTTGTTTGAGGAGGCTTTCATGGGGCGTTTATTTCCCCGTGAGCTAAGAGAATCAAAGGTACAAGAATTCCTTACTCTTAAGCAGGAATCTATGAGTGTTCATGAGTACAGTCTGAAGTTCACACAACTTTCCCGCTATGCTCCGGAGATGGTTGCTGACATGAGGAGCAGGATGAGTTTATTCGTTGCTGGGTTGTCTCACGTGTCAAGCAAGGAAGGCAAGGCAGCTATGCTTATAGGGGATATGGACATAGCAAGGCTAATGATCCATGTGCAACAAGTTGAGAAGGACAGGCTGAGGGATAGAGAAGAGTTTAAGAATAAGAGGGCTAAGACATCAGGGAACGAGTCCGGGCAGCAAAAGAGTAATGTGAACCGGTCTTCCTTCCAACAGAAACAAAAGGGACCTACTCCATCATCTGCTAGTGCACCTTCACCAAGAAATAGAGGTGAGTTCCAAAATCAAAATTTCCAGAATTTCAGAGCTAGACCTACGCATTCTCAAGGTAGTATGGCAGAAGGGGGTATAAGACTCCTGCATGTGCTAAGTGTGGTAGGAGCCACTCAGGGGTGTGTCGTGATGGCTCCACTAGTTGTTTCAAGTGTGGTCAGAGCGGTCATTTTATGAGAGAGTGTCCTAAGAATAGGCAGGGTAATGGTAATGGGGGCAATAGAGCCCAGTCTTCTTCAGTTGCTCCACCAGACAGAGCTGCATCTAGATGAGCTACTTCAGGGGCAGGCGGAGGAGCAAACCGTCTTTATGCTATCACTAGTCACCAAGAGCAAGAGGATTCGCCAGATGTTGTCACTGGTATGATTCAAGTCTTTAACTTTGATATTTATGCTTTGCTAGATCCAGGGGTGAGTTTAAATTTTGTAACTCTTTATGTTGCGATGGATTTTGATGTTCTTCCTGAGCAACTTCTTGAACCATTCAGTGTTTCTACACCTGTTGGTGAGTCTATTCTAGCATAGAGAGTCTATCGTGATTGTACAATTTTCATCAATCACAAGAGTACCATGGCTGACTTAGTTGAGTTAGATATGGTAGATTTTGATGTCATTCTAGGTATGGACTGACTTCATGCCTGTTATGCATCAATAGATTGTAGAACTCGAGTAGTCAAGTTCCAGTTTCCCAGTGAACCAGTTATAGAGTGCAAGAGTAGTTCAGCAGTGCCTAAGGGTCGTTTTATTTCGTACCTTAAGGCGAGGAAGTTAGTTTCCAAGGGGTGTGTCTATCACTTAGTTCGAGTTAATGACTCTAGTGTTGAGATACCTCCTATCCAGTCAGTTTCAGTAGTAAAAGAGTTTCCAGATGATCTTCTCGGAGTCCCTCCTGATAGAGAAATAGACTTCGTTATAGATATTCTTCCCGATACTCATCCTATATCTATTCCACCATATAGAATGGCACCAGCAGAGTTGAATGAGTTAAAAGAGTAGTTGAAAGATCTCCTAGAGAAAGGTTTCATTCGACCAAGTGTCTCACCTTGGGGCGCTCCGGTCTTATTTGTGAGAAAGAAAGATGGTTCTCTTAGAATGTATATAGATTACCATTAGTTGAATAAGGTTACTATCAAGAATAAGTATCCTCTTCCGAGAATTGATGATCTGTTTGATCAGCTTCAGGGTGCCACTTGTTTTTTCTAAGATAGACCTCAGATCAGACTACCATCAGTTGAAAGTAAGGGAATGTGATATTCCAAAGATAACTTTCAGGACCCGTTATAGTCATTATGAGTTTCTGGTCATGTCGTTCGGTTTAACCAATGCACCTGCAGCGTTCATGGACCTTATGAATAGAGTATTCAAGCCTTATTTAGATATGTTTTTTATCATATTCATTGATGACATACTAATCTATTCGAGGAATGAGGAAGATCATGCTAGTCATCTCAGAGTAGTTCTCCAAACTCTAAAGGATAGAGAGTTGTATGCTAAGTTCTCTAAGTGTGAGTTCTAGCTTGAGTGTGTGGTATTCCTAGGTCACATTATTTCCGGTGATGGAATTAGAGTTGATACGCAGAAGATAGAGGCAGTACAGAATTGGCCTAGGCCCACATCTCCAACTGACATTAGGAGTTTCTTGGGGTTATCTGGATATTATAGAAGGTTCGTCGAGGGGTTCTCATCCATTTCATCCCCTTTGACTAAGTTAACTCAGAAAACAGTTAAGTTTCAATGGTCTGAAGCTTGTGAGAAAGCTTTCAGGAATTGAAAAAGAGGTTGACTACTGCCCTAGTATTGACCTTACCAGAGGGTACGCAAGGCTTTGTGGTTTATTGTGATGCGTCCAGAGTTGGTTTGGGTTGTGTGTTAATGCAGAATGACAAAGTTATAGCTTATGACTCAAGAAAACTTAAGGTTCACAAAAAGAATTACCCAACCCATGATCTAGGGCTGGCTGCCGTAGTATTTTCTTTGAAAATATGGCGTCATTATCTTTATGGTGTTTATGTAGATGTGTTCACCGATCACAAGAGTCTTCAGTGTGTGTTTAGTCAGAAAGAGTTGAATCTCAGACAGATAAGGTGGTTAGAATTACTCAAGGATTATGACATGAGTATTCTTTATCACCCAGGTAAGGCTAATGTTGTTGTTGATGCCTTGAGTAGATTGTCTATGGGTAGTACCGCTCATTTTGAGGAAGATAAGAAAGAGCTAGCAAAAGAGGTGCATAGACTTGTGCAATTAGGAGTTCGATTAAGGGATTCCGACGAAGGAGGAGGAGTGGTGATGAATGGGCTGAATCATAATTAGTGTCAGGAGTTAAAAGAGAAACAGGACCAAGATCCTATTTTGCTTCAATTGAAGGCAAATGTTCATAAGTAAAAAGTAATGGCTTTTGAACATGGGGGAGATGGTGTATTGAGGTACCAAGGTAGATGGTGTGTGTTAAGGGTGGATGAACTTCAAGAGAGAACCATGGAGGAAGCTCATAGCTCCAGATATTCTATCCATCCGGGTTCCACAAAGATGTATCGTGACTTGAGAGAAGTTTATTGGTGGAGTAGTATGAAGAAGGGCATTGCAGAGTTTGTTGCCAAGTGTCCGAATTGCCAACAAGTTAAAGTAGAGCACCAAAGGCCCGGAGGTATAGATCAGAATATAGAACTTCCGGAATGGAAGTGGGAGATGATCAATATAGATTTCATCACAAGTTTACCAAGGTCTCGCAGGCAGCATGTATCTAGTTGGGTGTTTGAGCTAGATGTTAGATGTTACACCCTTAGCCTTCTAAGAGTAGTCTCATTCGAGGATGAATCTTTCCAAAAGGGATATATTGTAACACCCTGCTATTCGAAAGAACTAGAAAGAACTAGAATTAGAAGGAAACTGTTTTTGGAAATAATCAAATTTGGAAAGTTTGACAAAGTTAAGCTAAGAATGAGTTTTAGGTCAACTTCAAATGACCATAACTCCTAGCTCAGGATGATTTAGGTATTCTACAAGATACCACAGGAAAGATCTTTGAATTATCTTTCCAACGCCACCGAGTTTGCCCATTTTTGAGTTCGTATGAGTGAGATATACCCATTTGAAGTAGGGCTGTCTAGATAAGGAAAATCAAATCCAGATTTTAGAAGGGTACTTTGGTCTTTTCACTACCCAATTAAATAAATTCATTTTTGGTAATTAAGTTGGGGTCTAAAATGATTTGGTTCAGTTTACGCTTCATCAAAATAAGTTAGAGTTTTGAGAAAAGAGAAAAGAAAAGGATAAGAGAGGAGAAGAAGCAAGGAATCGTCAAGTTCTTGAAACTAGGATTGTGGATTTCGCCAAGGGTTAATCCCTACAAGATATGTGAGATCAGATAGCATTGGGTTCGTTCACCCAAGTACCAATCATGATTTAATTCAGCAAAATTATATTCTTGAAATTATAGAAATTGAGTTCTTGATGGATTTTGTTGAACTTTCTATTGTGTTCTTGATTGTTGAAGTTGTTGAGGAGTTCTTGAGTTAAATTCATTAAATTAGATGTCATTTTGAGTGGATTCTTGCATGTTTTGATTATGTATTCGAATCTAAGTGTTTGGGGAAAGAACCAATTGAATCTAGAGGGTTTAGAGTTGAAAAACGACCAAGAGAATTCATCAAAATTCTGGGGAAAAGGGGTGGGGCGCCGCCCCAGCCAGTGCACCGCATCCCCAGTTCTGTAGTTTTGCCTCTGGCCCCCCGTGCTACTCAGAGCGCCAGGGACGCCAGGTCTTCTACCCTTTCCCACTTCTTTCCGTATGAGTTCCCTTGCAACGTACCTATGTTTTCTAGTTTATTTCTACACTCTAAGGTACGTCTAAACATCATGAAATCAACCATAAACATGGGATCATGAACTTTGAATCCATAATTCAATTCAAGGAAAGTTAAGAGTCAAGTCAAGAGAAGTTCGTAGAGTCTTCCAAAAGTATTTCACAAATGTTTTAACTTTATTTTAAGACTTGAGTTTTGAGTTGAGTAAAGAGTAAAGATTGAAGTTCATTTCTTCAAAAGAGTATATCGGGACTATGTATTCCCAAAGAGTAAATATTTTCACATTTAAATAAGAAAGGAAACACCGATTTATAAATGAGCCTTTGAGCTAGTTTTTCAGTCAAGAGTAAATGCTTTCACAATTAAGCAAGAGAGGAAACTTTGATTTCCAAGAGAGCCTTTGAGCTAAGTTTTTGAGCAATTATCTCAAACAACAGAAAGAAGTCATGTTTTTAAACATATGAGCTAGTATATTTTGGGAGTAGTATTGAACACCGATATGGGGGAGAGTTAAGACAACTCACAGCCTTCATAAACCATGTAGCCATCATGGGTTGAAAAGGGTCATACTTTTTAGATTATTCCTTAGTGCTTTTTAGCATAGACTAGTGGATCCACTTAGTAGTTAGGTTCTATGCCCTTGGCAAGGTATAGGATGACCCTGACTGCATGAGGCAAAACGATGTATCATCACATAGCTCTTAAGTGATGGTTGTCGGTTAGAGAAACTCCCACAGTTATTATTTGTATTCTTATAAACACAGAGTTATTTGTATTTTCATATACAAACAGAGTTTATATTGTATCTTTGCATACATACAGAGTTATCATTGTATTTCTAAATACACAGAGTTGTTATCCATGTTTTAAAAACTTTTCCTTATATTGCATCCATATTATTGCTTTATATTGAAATGAATTAAGTTGAGTTGAGTTGAGCCAGGTATGTTCTTTCAGTTCCTTTCAAGCTTATGTCTTTTTTTTAGAATTCCCCTAGCATGCTCGTACATTCAATGTATTGATGTCATTTGGCCTACATCGTTGTTATGATGCAGATACAGGTAACCAGGATCAGGATCTAACACTTCGTTGATCCAGTTGAGCATTCAGAGTCTTGTGGTGAGCCTCCTTACTTTCCGGAGGATCCCTATTTACATTGCTTTAGTAGTTTTCAGTTGTTAGGATGATCGGAGGTCTTGTCCCGACATCCCTCATGGTTTAGAGGCTTCATAGACAATTAGTTAGTTAATTTGTCTTTACATTGTCACTTTCTTATGTTAAGACTTGAGTTGTCATTTTGGCTAAGTTGAATGTTTATCTTTTAACGTTCTAAGTTATCTTTTAAGCAGTTGAGTAATGATGCATTGAATCCTTGTATTAATGCTTCGAGTCTTCCGCTGATTAGTAAGCCAGGCTAAGGGTTCGCTTGGGGCCAGCAATGGTTCTCGAGTGCCAGTCCCGCCCAGGATGTAGGCTCGGAGCGTGATAGGGTGTCACGTTCCGACACATACATTGGATCGGGTGTCACGTTCCGACACACTTATTGGATCGGGTGTCACGTTCCGACACACTAACAGTTTGGGCGTGGGTTCCATGAGAGGACCATTGTACTGTTGTATCTACTTATTATTGAGAATGTGGAATTATACATTGCTCCTGAATTGATAATTGGTTTATATATATATTCTTTATATGTGTGTTTACTGTGTTGTGATTGCTGGTATAAGCTTTGTTTACTGGAATAGTCGCGTGATCCTACCAGTACACTTTGGTTGTGTACTGATACTGCACTTGCTCGTTCTTTGTTGAGTACAGGGCATCTTCAGGCGGCTACTGATAGACCTCAGCTAGGAGATCAGTGATCGAGACCGGATTTCAAGGGTGAGCCAGTTCTTTCAGGCTGCCATGGAGTCCTTCATTTTGTTTAGTCCATTCTCTTCGAACTCAGACTATTGTTTAGATATTTCTTATGTTTGGTTGGGGTTGTACCCCTTCTTCTTAAACTTCTTGCACTTTATATGTTTTGGTACAATGTCTTTCAGTTCTAGGGGTTAACTTCCGCAATAGTTTTGGTAATTGTTTGTTGAACTTCGGAGTTTATGGGAACTCCATACTTCTTAGACATTTAAACTTGCTTCCGTATCTTTAAATATTTTAGTTTTCGTTAAGTTGCTTAGTTGGGCTGTAGTAGTGATTCTCCCACCGGAGGTTTAGTGTGAGTGTCAATCACGATGGTCTGGATCGTGACAATTGCAAGAAAAGAAGTGCAATCATGCACTAATTGTTGTTTGCCACATATTAAATTTTTAAATTTTTAAATTTTTAGTTTTATTTTTATTTTCATTTTTTCTAATTTTATTAACTATATTTTCATTTTTTCCTCTTTCTTCTTCAACCTTCATTACTCAAATCTTTTGTTCTTTGCTGTAAATCCTCAAAAGTAGCAGCCATCGCCGTCTTCAACGTAGCCTCCATGATGCTTCCCTGTTACAACACTATTTCTTCCACTATATCATCACTAAAACTAGATTAAAATTGATAAAATCACTATTAAATTAAACATTAATAATCACTCCAATCTACCATCTTCTTTTCAGCAATATTACAATAGTGATACAGCGAAACTCCATTACAATATATATATTTTTTAACATTACACATCAGTGAAAAATTATAAGTAAATAAATACAACCAAATCAATTCAACTCTCAAGTTACTAAAGCAAGGTAATAGAGTTCTATATTCAGACAAAAAATAAAAATAAAAATGGAGTTTCATAGTACTCTCTAATCAATCGAATAATGGAGTTCATATTTGTTTTTTATTTTTAAAATAAGAGGATAAAAGAAGAAAAGGAAACAAAGAAAAGCAAGAGACAAGAAAAAAAATGATAAAAATGGATGAAATAAATGGATCTTCTATGTTGAAGAAGACAAAGAAAAGGTAATTGGGTTTTTGAATTTGGGCAAAGAAGATAATGGAAAAGAATGAATTGAGAAAGTTCAATTAAAAAAATAAAAGTAAGGAAAAGAAAATAATATTTCGAATTAAATAAATGTTATAATAAATATTTATTTATTTTTTGGTCTGACTCACGCACCAATGACGATTGAACTACACTCTACCTACCACCTAGGCTCATAATGGGACAATAAATTAATTATAAATAAGAATACTGGAGTAATAAAATTCCCGTAAAGATTAAATTTCTTTTTAAAAATTCGGAACAACTTCAATGGTAACTTTATGTCTTTTCTCAAAAAATTAATCTAACTTCTGGTTTACTTATCCATAAGGGGTGTTACATGACCCACATATCCATTAAATTATTGAAAAATGGACATAAATAATTGCTCAACAAAATAATAATTAATATATATTTTATATATTAATGTGTGATATACACGAAATATACATTTGACTAGCGAATGTAATTAATTTTAGCCGATTGACAAAATATATAGTTTGCCCTTAATTATTCCTCCACATAAATTCTTAGAGCTAGCATATATATATATATATATATATATATAATCTCCATGTTCAGGCTTACCCATAAGATCGATCTGTCTCTACATATGAGGAATTAGGTGACACAAATATAAAATGATTTATATCTACACTAATGCTTATGATTTATTTTAAAAATATATCTTTTATTCTTAAACTCCAAACACCATCATAAAATCAGAACTGAAGAAATATTTATTTAATGAAACTGACCATACATATACAAATTTTAAGTCAAAATTGTTATACTGTACTTCCGCCCTTGTTCACAAATTTATCAAAATCAAGAATATAATTTTTTTTTAAAAAGTCCTAAAAAATGATGGAAATTGATGGGGGTGGTTGAAAATCTAAATACACAAGTCTCTCTCTCTCTTTCATTTTTAAAATCATGAACATGTGGTTTGACCAGAATAGAATATAATCCATATGTCACATTTGCTTTTCTGTTTTCTCCTTTGATGGGTCCTCAATTTTGACACATTTCAACCACCAACCTTTGAAAGTTTTGCTTAAATTTAGGGGAAACTAAGCAAATACATCGTGAAAGTAAAATAATTACAAATATATATTTTTTTATATTTATATCTTACTAAATAATCATATTATATATCTCTAAATTAATTTCGTTTAACTGATATTAAATTAGTATCATTGGTATTATTAAGGCTGATAATTTCGCTTAACTGATTCTAAATCAATATCATATACTGTATTGATATCATTAAGGGCTGATAATTTCGCTTAATTGATACTACATCAATAT
>JAJONR010010349.1:0-12502 GCA_029582245.1 Solanum etuberosum
TAAATGATAGAAAAAATCATCAAATCTGTAAAAATAAAATATTCAAAGATTAAATATAAGGAGATATATGCATAATATTTTTAATAGTTTATTTTTTAACTTCAGTCATGTTATAATTTATTATTATACATAAGCTTCTTCTTTTTTTCAAAATTAGTCTTGAGACATGTTTTAATCATATTTAATATTAAAAAAAAATAAGTAAAATCAGATGAAATGGTTCAAAATAACAACAAGTCTACAAAAACAAATATAAAAAATTTAATGATTAAATATCGAAAGAAATAGACATAAATTATTTAATAGTATTTGATATGTATGTGTCAAATCTTGCGATGTGCAGCATGTTAAGAATATAATTAAATAATAGAAAATTACTTTTTCTAACAGCTTAAGTTTTTATATGAAATACATACACAATTCAACATGGTATAATAGTAGACAGATAAAATTAATATTAATAAATTCATAATTTTACTTATTATAGATAAAAGAATAAAGAGAAACATTTGTTAATGAATTGCCAAAAAATTAATCTTTAATCTTCTATAGTCATCTTGTCACGATCCAGACCATCGTGATTGGCACCCACACTAACCCTCCGGTGGGAGAATTACTACAATCCAACTAACCATGAATCTACGCATTTAAAGATACGGAAGCAGGTTTAAAAGCAGAAATAAAGTAGAGTTTCCATAAACTCTAAAAGTCTAACAAACGATGGCGGAATTAAATGCCTAAAACCTGAAAGTCAATGTACCAAAACTCTAACAAAGAACCATAGTCTAAAGAAATGGGTACAACCCAAGCTAAATATAGGAATATCTAATGAACTAGTCTAAGTCTGAATAAGATGGACTAAACAGAAAGAGAACTCAAGGCAACCCGGAAGAACTGGCTCACCCTTGAATTCGATGATGATCACTGATCTTCTAAACGAGGTCGGTCAGTAGCAGCTTGAAGATGCCCTGTACTCAACAAAGAAAGAACAAGTGCAGTATCAGTACACAACCACAGTGTACTGGTAGGATCACGCGGCTATCCCATTAAGTGCAGTATAAGCAAGTCATTACAACATCATAAATATGCATACAACGAACATATACAATATCAATATCATTTCAGGATCAATGTACAATTCCACCTTCTCAACAATATGCATATGTATAACAAGTCATTGATCCTCTCATGGAACCCATACCCAAACAGTTAGTGTATCAGATCGTGGCACCCGTTCCAAGTTAGTGTGTCAGATCGTGACACCCGTTCCAATATTTATGTCGGTACGTGACATCCGATCCCAGTAAGTGTGTCGGAATGTGACACCCGCTCCATTCAACATACCACAATCACAATCACAATCACAATGTATATTCTCACAATCATACAATTATGAGGTGATTCATGGCATGTAGTTATTCGTTCATACTCATTTACGATTAGTGTGATCAATAATGCAACATTCGCATACATGCATGCAATATAATGAAGCAAGAACAAACATATATCACACAACATGATATCACAACCATCACCTACCTCGAACAAAGATTGAACCCCTAAGAAACTTGATTCTTCCCTTTGCGGATTCTTTCCGCTTGTTCTTGGTCTATAAACAATCAATATAACGCGAGGATCAATAAATGAGACCTAATTACCCAGATTATAATCAATAATATCAACCCTAGGCCAAACCCTCGATCTCCATACCCAGTTTAGGGCTTCTTCCATCATAAATCCCAGATCAAAACCCTCCTCCATCGATAATTACCCAAGAAACTAAGTTCTACGGATCGAAAAATGGATTTGGGGAGTAAAAACCTTACCTTTGGTGCTAGAAGAGGTGGAAAACCCAAGAAATATCCCTGGATCGTTACTTAGCTCTCAAGATCGAATGTTGCAGAATAATAATGTTTTTGGGATTTATTTCCGACTTAAGTCGCGACTGTCCCGCTGTGGCGGACCTCATCCCGCTACAGCAGCCCCGCCCTAGCGGGAATAATCTTGCCTTGGCGGCTTGCACGGAAATAGAGAGCTAAATTAAGAGTTTCAAACCTCCAATTCACAACACACCTTCACCCCACGACACTCAGAAAATATCCGTTCACGCTAAGACCATTTTCGGGAGTTCTACTCGCCCAAATTCAATTTTGTAAAGTCGTCTGGGTTCCTTGACGTCTTAGCTATCTACTAATGTTATCAAATTCATATTATATCCCTCATTCATTACCTGATTTCCCTATACCTCACTGACTCCGATTTCGTCCAAATCTGGACTAGGTTAGGAAATTCCAAGTTACTACCAAAAAGTTTTTCGACCCCAATTCTTTCTCCATTGGTTTTTCCCTAACGACGGAATCAGGTCGTTACATATCTTCCCCAACTTTTCTCATCCCTTATACAAAGTTAAGCGCTCAATAATTTGAACAACTATTGTGGTTCAAGCATAGGGATTTTAAAAGAAAAAATAATTATTGTTTTATATAGCCTTGATTTGATGTGATTTTTTTTCTTTCATATGAAATTTTGTTAATTTTTTAATTAATTATTGTTATCTTTTTTTAAAAAAATAATTTATTTTTTGACCTTCTTAGTAATTTTATATATACTAGTTTCTCGGCACGTACGTTGCACATATCTGTCATAACTTGTAGCATACAATGTTGTAAAATAAAATTGATACTGTTAAATAATTTTAAAAATTATAAATAAATGAATAAAATATAAATTATTGTAAAAAATTATTAAAAAAATTATTATGAATTACATTAAGAAGTAGCTCTTTAATATAATTATCACGAATCATAAACTTTAAATCAAATGCCTTTAAAAGAAGTAATTTTATAATGGTCTCTTGACTATTTAAAACCTTATTCACTTCAATAAGGATAAAATAAAGAAAATTTTCAATTTCTTTTTTATTTGTGAATAACTACTTATTTTAAAATAGAATTTAAAAAAACACTATTTATTTTGAAGCAGAGGTAGTAACTTTTATTGTCTACATTGATTAAAGATGTGCAATCGAACAATAATCATTACACTTCATATAGTTTCTTGTTTTTGTTGTCAAAATATTTGAAGTAGTTAGAAAACTTTTGACTATTAGAATAATTGTATTCACGCTTGACCAATCATATTTTTTGTTAAATAATATGTATTCACTTTTATTTTGTCATTATTAATGATAACTAATGTAGTTTGTTGTAATTAGAGTAATCATTACACTTCATATAGTTTCTTCCTTTTGTCTGTCAAAATATTTGAGGTAGTTAGAAAACTTTTGACTATTATATAACTCCATTCGCACTTCAATAGTCAATTTTCTATGATTAAGTAATACGTATTCACTTTTCTTTTGTTGTTATTCATGAAAAATTAATGTAGTTTGTTATAAGTTAAGATTATTATGATTTGGACATGCATGACCAATATAAGTTATTTTAATGTAACTTGTTTATCGATATTAAAATGATAGAAAATCACCAAATCTTTGAAAATAAAATATTCAAAGATTAAATATAAGGAGATGTATGCATAATTTAATAATTTTTTTACTTCAGTCATGTTATAATTTATCATTGTATATAAGATTCTTTTTTTTTTTAAATTAGTCAAGGGACATGTTTTTCCATTGTCCAGGGTTTATTTTTATTTAATATACAAAAAAATAAGTAAAATCGGACTAAATGGGCCATAGTAAAAATAAGTCTAAAAAAATAAATATCAAAGATTATATATTGGAAGAAATAGATATAATTTATTTAATAGTATTCGACATGCATATTGCACGTGTGTGTCAAATCTTGCAAAGTGCAGTATGTTGAAATATAATTAAATAATAAAAATGTATTTTCTCAAACAGTTTAAGCTTTTAAATGAGTAACACACACTTCAACATGGTATCAGAGCAAACAGACAAAATTATTATTACTAAATTACTAATTTTACTTATTATAGAACAAAAATAAAATAGAAACATTTGTTAATGAATTGCCAATAATTTGATTGTCTTTAATATGTAATAGTCATCTTCCCCAACTTTTTCCATTCCTTGTATGAAGTGCCGAGGTCATGATGGCACACACACCAATAATCCCAAAATGGTGTGTAAGCCGAAAGAAATATCACATACGAGACTTTCAAAGGGGAGTCAGGCCACAAACACTAAGAAATAACAAAGAAGTTTCCAAAATCTGGTAGCATAAGTATAAAGAGCATCTAATAGATTTCAAGATTCTAGAATACTTTTCAAGTCTTCGAAAGTTAATTAGAGACAGTAAAATACATAAAATCCCTCCTGAACTTGGCGGCAAAATTTACTTTAGCACTTTAACTTTACAGGTAATTATTTATCCCCCTAATCTCTTTTCAAGTGAATTAAAATCCACCCTAATATTATAATACCAGTCTCACAATGGCAAGTGCATTCCACACGTGCCACGTCATTGATACGTCAGCGCCACATCATTACCACATCAGCGTCACATTAAACATTATTTAAATTTTGATTTTTCATTCTTTTTTCTTTCTTTTTATTTAATCACAATTTTAGAAAGTAAAAAAATATCTCAAAAAATAAGAATTAATCCATGATTATAAGAAAAATAATCTAAAAAAAAGAATAATTTTTCAGTTGAAAGAGATCAAAATCTCAAAACCATCCTCACAAAAACACATTCAATTTTTAAGATACATAATCAAAATAAATAAATAATAACATCTAAAAATTTAATTTGAGATGAAAAATTTGTAGAATTTCATTAAAAAGAGCTTCAAGTTCATCACATTCAAACCTTGCCATAAATACTAATTTTAATTTGAAGCAAGAACAAATTGATGGTTTTTCTATTTTTTCCTTGTTCATCACACTTTTTGGGATTATTGATAGAAATTAAAGGAAATGAGGGTGGGATGGGGACATTTTGAAGAAGGAGAAAATAGATGGAAAGTTCAACAAAGAAGAAGAAGAAGAAGAAAAGTGTGAAGCACCGAGGTTCGAAGAGAAAGATAGAGGGTAGGAGTGGGGGTTTGTTGGCGGGGGGGGGGTTCGAAGAATAAGAAAGGAGTGGTGCAAGTGGTGGTCGAGGGCGGGAGGGGTGGATTGAGTGTGAGGAAGATGAAGGGGCGGGAGGTGGGGTTGGTGGTACTAAGGGCTGGGGTGGTAGGGTATGAAGAACATGAAGAAAAAGAAAGATTATTGAATAAAAAGAAAATAATTGGGGCCCACTTATTTTTTTTCTCTTTAATTTTTGGTATATGCACTTTATTTTTTTGACTTGCCATGTCAGCGATTTGGGTGTATTTTAATTCACTTGAAAAGAGATTAGGGGGGTAAATAATTACCCGTAAAGTTAAAGTGCTAAAGTAAGTTTTGCTACCAAGTTCAGGGAGGATTTTATGTATTTTCTCTTTACTTATTATAGAACAAAAATAAAACATAAACATTTGTTAATGAATTGCTAATAATTTGATTATCTTTAATATGTTATAGTCATCTTCCCCAATTTTTCCCATTCCTTGTATGAAGTGAAGCAGTCATGACCCAAAAACCGAGGTCATGATGGCACACACACCAATAATCCCAAAATGATGTGTAAGCCGAAAGAAATATCACATACGAGACTTCCAAAGGGGAGTCAGGCCACAAACACTAAGAAATAACAAAGAAGTTTCCAAAACCTGCTAGCATAAGTATAAAGAGCATCTAATACATTTTTAGATTTTGGAATACTTTTCACGTCTTCGAAAGGAAATTAGAGACAGTAAACGATAGATGGAGACTAATGGCGATCCAAAAAGCAGGATCTCACCACAACTCTGAAAGAGAAGAAATCGCTAAATCCGATCAGCAACTACGAAGATCACCCGAACTAGGATCTGCATCAAAAGGATAACAGAAGTAGTGGTGAGTACAATCCACATGTACTCAGTAGGTCAGTCAACTAATTAAACTTAAGAAATAAACTATGAAACCTTCCATCTGCAAGCAGAAAAGTCTCACTCCGGCATGAGTGCCACCAATTTATATATAACGACCTGCATAAATTAAACACATAGGGGTGCATATAAAATGTGAATAAACACATAAACAAGTTCCTCAACACAACAAGACTAGCCAATGCGATACAATGAGATGATGAAATGATAGGATGATGTGGTGGTACCAAGATCGTCGCACAACCTGAATATACACCTTAGCGAACATTTAGATTCCAGACAAGGACCCATGGGGGACCGCAGTTCATATACCAATCTCATAATCTCAATATCTCATCAACTTGTCACCTAGCTCGTGGTCAAGGATATAAGTAAGGTGTCACATTTTCTTTTTCAAAAAGATAGTATTTCTCCACTTTCTCATATTTTTATGAACAATGATATGATGCATGAGGATGAATGCATCACAACACATACAACATAAAGGCATAATCAGTTCATCAAGGATTTCAAATAGCTTAAAGTTTTCAAACTCAACAAGTCATGAAACACGCTTCAAATGATAGGGATAGTAGAGGAATCCATTTAAAATCAGTCTTTATCACTTAGAAAAACATTTCTTCCATTTAAGGATGTCACGACCCAGACCGCCGTGATTGGCACCCGCATTAACCCTCCTGTCACAACCCAGGGGTACCCCCTAGATGTAACAAGGCGTACAAGACCCCGAGAGGTCTCATACAAGACCCTTAGCATATCATAACATAAAGCAATAGAAATGATGCGGAAATTTAAAACATTTTCCATAATATCAAAGTCCTTTTATAAAAAAAGAGCGAAAATCTATAACACTTGTCTCAAACCATCTAAAACCATAAATGTCTTTGGGACGCAGCCCATACAAAAGTGCTAACATGAAAATAAAAGACATAAAGGAAAGGTGATCAAATCCGCGATGCTATGAGGACTCACCAAGTCTTCGATCCTTTCTCTACTAGGAACCTAGCCATGGGGATGGAACTCAATATCACCGGACCCTACATTTGATAAGAAAATAGGCAAGAGTATGCGTTAGTACAATGATAGCTAGCATAACAACATAGTCATAGGCATAATCATCAACATAGACATAATATAAGCATTAGTCAACATAAGGCATAATCCATAAGCATAAGAGATACATCATATTCATAAGCATAGTCAATACTTAGATATTCATAACATAAGAGAACCACTTCATAAGTAACCTCAAAGCATACTTGTGCAATGCATGGATTAGACTCCATAATCTCACCCACGCTAAGTACCACTTTAGGTCATCATACATATTGCCATATTTCTATCTCATCCTTAGCTTATTTCTCATAGACAAGGGAACCTTTTAGTCAAACATATCAAGGAAGGCAACTATAGCAACAATCTAAACTAAGCATACATCATACAAGCAAATCTCATATAAAAACATACTTACGGTACTTCCTTGAAGTAACCTTGTTTCATCATAAACCTACTACTTTGATTAGGGACTAGTCCCTTTTTAGCTCTTGCTATCATGCATGGAGAGTACTTCTTTACTAAGTCCACAACAACTCATCACACATGAACGGTTACGATTTACCAATTCAAGGCTACCAAGGAAAAGCATCTTATTATACTAGACCAAGCTATCATAGAAAGCATACTAGCATGCAAGTCCAAGCTATTCAAGGATGGGTACTATTGCTCAATCCAAGCTACCAATGAAATGGTTTGGCCTAACCAAGTCATGCTACCATGCAAGCATTCTATTATGCTAGTGCAAGCTAACCTTTGGAAAGGTACTATTTCTCAATCCAAGGCTATCCATAAGATCTACTACTCAAGCTAACATGCATGGTCTTGTCTTACCAAGTCAGGCTATTCATGAAGGGATACCATATCACAACTTCAAGCTATCATAATTAACATACTTCTATAGATATGGAGATTGTTACTAGAACCCGAACTCAACTAGCGTAAAAGGTTTTCATCTCATGAGACATACTTTGGGAAGCCAGACTCAACTAGCGTGAAGCTTCCATCTCATATTCAATATCATATTCATGGAAGAATGTCTTGACACTCAATCCATGTTCAATTCATAAGATAACCCTTAGGTCATGCATTATACATTCATAAGGTAGACTATGTGGGTGAAGTCCTTCCACAACAATGCTATCTACTAGTCTACCATTCTCATGTTGGCTTCACTCTCAAAGCCTTTACATACATAATTCAACATATTAGCTTTACTCTCAAAGCACTATGAATCAATATTCATAACTACAAGCTTTACTTTCAAGCAATACCTCTCATAAGCATCTCGTAGGCCTAAGTCTCAAGGCATTCTACCCACATGCTTCATTCTTAAACAATTCCAATCATATATCATCATATAGGCATAAAATCAAGCATTACTAATCATGATCCGTCATATATACTTTAATCTAATTCAATTCGTGTCTATATGCTTTTACTCTCAAGCAATTACTATACATATCATCAATCCTAGAAGATTATCTCTAAATCCTCAATTTCCCTTTTCAAGGCATAATCCCACATTACTTCAATTTCATCATCTAGATTAGGGTTAGGCATAGAAAACATGTAATTTCATCATAATAACATGATTCACTACTAATTCAATCATAAACAATCAATATCCACTCAATTGAATCCATAATCAACATAACCCACATTATTAGAAGGAACCCTAACTTGAATTGGGGATTTCATCTTCATAATTGGGGAAAACTAAGGAACTCCATGGATGGAAGAAGTCCATGGATGAATAAGATGTCATACCTTGGTTACAAATCCCTCACAAATCTTGGAAGATTGGAGACTTGACCTAGCTTGAACCATCTTCTTCTTCTTCTTCTTCTTCTTCTTCTATAGAGAGAATTGGGTTTCTTTTTGGTGAGTTGAGAGAATGACTTAAATGACATAATTTAGGGGTCTAAAGTCTTTATATAGGTGGTCTAGATTAGGGTAAAATGACACCACTTAATCCTAATTAAAACTGGAAAGTTCCATTAAGTCATCAACTAACCGCCTCACTTCCCCATTCACGAGACCCCGACCACGGGGCGTAGGTGGACCTACGGCCCGTACTGGTTGGGCGTGGTTTGGTTTCTGGGAGTCTGCATTTAGGGCTTGACGTGATCACTAAACTTAGGTCTACAGAGGGGACTTACAACCTATGGGGCACGTAGTTCTAGGACTATGAGGGTATGCTGGAACCCTAGTCCACTCAGTATTAAGCTACTCCCAATTGATTATAAAATTAACACATTATGACTGAATGCTATAAAACATGGATAACTCGATGTTCTAACATGCATACTCTGAGAATGCAACAATTATATCTGATAATATGACATTCGTAAACTGAATCATATATATAACTGAAATAGCTGGCCTAGCATGTGTAATTAATGAACTAAAGGAACTACATAGCTAAGGTTCTGAATTTCATGCAAGAAACTGAGCAACAACATAATAATCTGATTTGGATCATTCTAACAGCTAAAACCCAACAATTTTTCACATTCAAGAAACTTTAGGTCTAGATAATATCAAGGGAATCAAGATTCTAACTGAATTCTAGGGACCTAATGGGCAAAATAAACCCATTAGTGAAATCCCACATACCTGGTGATGAATTCTACAGAGAAATCTTTTGATTTCGGGGTTGGAACTGAAGAAAACTCACTGCGTTCTTGGACTAGGGTTGGTCAACTCTTTCTCCTCTTTTGCTCTGAGTTTTCTAAATTTTTGAGAATGAATTGACTAGGGTAAGTTCTAATTTAGTTACTAGGCTTAAACTGACCAAAACTATGTAGTTTAGGGGTCAAACGACATAGTTTAGGGGTCCAACGCATAAGGAAAAGACCAAAAGATCCCTGACTTAACTGCTGTCGGACCAATCGACGGACCGTGGTTAGACCGACGGTCCGTGCTGGTCGTTCGTTGACTGGCGTCTGGGGTTTGGACCTGAAAGCCATGATCCATGGACCTAGACCACAAAATGTGGTCTGACCTACGGTCCGTAGGTCCTGGCCATGGGTCATGCCTTGGCTGAATTTTCTGGAGTTCTGGGTTAGAAATCTGGGGTCCGATCTACGGCCCTGGACCACGGACCGTGGTCTGACCTACGGTCCGTAGGTCCTGGCATAGGTCTGCACTTAGAATAATTTTTCTGGGCTTTTCTGGGAGGGTCTCCAGGTGGTGAACCACGGACCACCAGGACGGACCGTGGGTCACTCTACGGTCCGTAGGTGCCTTAGGTGGCACCTGTAGCTTCTCAAATCTGCAATCTGGTATGTCTAGTTTACGGGGTATTACATGACGGCTATTCTTATAAATGACATGGATATTGCTCGTCTTATGACTTATGCCCAACAAATAGAGGATGAGAAACTAAAAGAGAGATCTAGGGAGAAAAAGAGGTCTAAAATGGATGATGATAAGTCCTTTCATGATGGGTCCGATGGACATGGTCGCTCTAGGAATCGATAAAGGTTTCTCGGACAAGGTTCTTCTAATGCTTCTAAGTATAAGGAAGAGAGGGTGTCTAACCCTAATCCACCCCGGAGTTAGTAATGAGTCCCTATGGCCTACTTGTACTAGGTAGGAAAGAGACATGAGGGTAGATGTTTAGCCGGCAAAGAGGGTTGCTTTAGTTGTGGTGAAAGTGGTCACAAAATGAGGAATTGTCCTAAGGCAAAGGCTAAAGGGAGAGAAGATGGTCCTAAGCAAAACCAATTTTATGCACTTCAAGCTAGAGGTGACCATGAGTGTGCTCCCGATGTGGATCCCGGTATGTTAGTAGCTTCTTAATAGATGTTTATGAATTGCTAGATTTTTGATGTTATCTTTGTGATGGTTTCGTTGCACTCATATTATGCTTCTATGTGATTTTAGAACCCGTATAGTCAATTTTTAGTTCCCGAAGGAGCCTATCCGAGAGTGGAAGGGGGAAATCTATGCCCTAAGTTTGGATTATGTGAAGTCTTAGAGATTGACTTTGAGGGTTGCATGTACCACCTAGTTAAGGTGAGGGAGAAAACTGTAAGCGTTGACCAACTTCAAAGAGTTAGTTGTCTTTTAATATTGACCTTAGGTAAGTTCATTATGAGTAGGGTGTTTAGATAATACCTAGATGTGTTCGGTTAGTAGACTCTACCAAGGGTAGTGTTATGGTTTAAGATGATTCCAGATCGTCTTATGTGTTAAATGTGAAAGTCAAGCAATGTCTTGAGATGCTTAGAAAGTCCGTTGAGGCTTCCTCCCAAGGGGTAGATGGTGTGCCTAGATGGCAAGGTCATTGTGTGTTCCTTATGCTTATGATTTGGGCTTACTTGAAATATCCAACCAATGAAGGGTGTAGGGAGTTTAGTAAGAAAGGGAAGACTAGACCCGTTTCGTAGGTCCATGTGAGATCTTGAGACATGTGGTTAGGGTGCTTATGAGTTAGCATTGCCTAGAGAGTTAGCATAAATACATCCGATTTTCCACATCTCTAAGTGAAAAGAGTGTGTTGGAGATCCAACATCCCTATCCCCCTTAGAAGGTTTGGGGGTAGATGAAAGTTCTTCCTATGAAGGAGAGTTCCGTATGTTGTTAGCTCCTTATTTTGAAAGTCATGTGTGTTTTATGTGTTGCCATGATTTCCCTATATGATGCATGTTCATGAAAGCTTGTGATTTAGAAAATGAGTTCACATGATTGTTTTCCTCATGTTGTAGTGCATTGAAGTGTGAGTTGCCTATAGACTTCATGAGACGAATTGATGAGCATGCTTTAGTACGGAGTTGAGAGATTCCTCCTAGAATAAATGCTTTTTGAGAGTAAATTGCATATGAGCTCCATGAGATTGTGTTGAGCATGATTTAGCCCGGAGATGGTAGTTCCTCCTTGAACATGAGTAGATGTTGAATTTCTTACATTTTGGGTTGCTAGATGTAGTTCCTACTTCCTTGCATTGCATTGAGTAAGTTTAGCTTGGAGATGAAGTTCCTCCGTGGTTATGTGTATTGAGATGAGTTGCATGCATGATGGGTTGCTAGTCTAGAGTCGTGACCTTAAGAAGTGCCTAGAACGTCATTCGAGGACGAATGGTCCCAAGGGGGAGATATTGTAACACCTCGTAGCCTTGAGAGGGAAGTTTAGCATGTTTTGGGAGTTCCAAGTGTCACCCACGAGGCCACCCATGCCCCGTGGTTGGACCCACGCCCCGTAGGTGGGACGCGTGGGTGAACTCCCTCTCAAATCTGCCAAAAGCAGTGTCCACGGGTAGGACCCACCCCCCGTGGATGGGTCCACGCCTCGTGGATGGGGTCATAGGTCCCAGTCATGCCTCTATACCTCTGGCAGGGTATATTGGGTCCTCTCGATGGGGCGTATACATCGGACTCCACATTTAGCTCATGTGGTTTTATGTTGGTTATTAGTAGCTCCCACAGTACAGTCAGATTCTAGTGCATTGACTAGGTTATCAGTTACAGTTCAGTATTCAGACTCAGCATATCATGTACTTGGT